>BQNB010005670.1:3385-101111 GCA_026074375.1 Tanacetum coccineum
GTACAGTTCCTCGGTCACGTGATCGATAGTGAAGGAATTCATGTGGATCCAGCCAAGATTGAATCCATTAAGGATTGGACATCTCCTAAGTCACCAACGGAGATTCGTCAATTTTTAGGTCTTGCTGGGTATTACCGAAGATTCATTGAAGGGTTTTCAAAGATCGCCAAACCAATGACTAAGCTTACTCAAAAGAAGGTCAAGTTTGAATAAGTGGGGCGATAAATAAGAAGCAGTATTGAAGCAAAAGTTGTGCAGTGCACCAATCCTTGCATTACCTGAAGGAATCGAAGATTTCATCGCATACTGCGATGCTTTGAGCAGGAAAGAACGAGAACCACCGTTAAGAGTTCGAGCCTTAGTCATGACTATTAGCTTGGATCTTCCCAAACAGATCTTAAATGCTCAGACTGAAGCGCGAAAACCAGAGAACATTAAGAGTGAAGACGTTGGGGGAATGTTGATTGAAAATGCTAAATTTCCAGAAGCGATTAGAGAACAAAAGTTAGAACCACGTGCGGATGGAACCCTGTGCCTCAATGGCAGGAGCTGGTTACCTTGTTATGGCGATTTGCGGACTGTGATCATGCACGAATCCCACAAATCAAAATACTCTATTCATCCGGGTTCCGACAAAATGTACCAAGACATGAAGAAGCTATATTGGTGGCCCAACATGAAAGCCGACATAGCCACTTATGTTAGCAAATGTTTGACCTGTGCTAAGGTCAAGGCCGAACATCAAAGGCCATCAGGATTGTTGGTACAACCCAAGATACCCGAATGGAAGTAGGACAACATCACTATGGATTTTGTCATGAAGCTTCTAAAGACCTCTCAAGGCTATGACTCAATTTGGGTGATCGTTGACTGACTCACTAAGTCTGCGATCTTCACACCAATGAGAGAGACTGACCCTTTGGATAAACTGGCAAGAATGTACCTGAAGGAGGTGGTCACAAGACATGGAATACCTGTCTCAATCATTTATGATCGCCGAGACCCAGATCGCATCAAAATTCTGAGGTCAGCTTCAAGAATGCTTTGGTACTAAATTTGGATATGAGTACCAACGTTACCATCCCGCAAACCGACATGGCAAAGCAAGAGGACCATTCAAACTCGCGAGGATAATGGCTGCGATCGCTTGTGCAATCGACTTTGGAAAGGGTGGGGTTAACCATTTGCCATTAGTCCGAGTTTTCGATACAACAATACTATCACTGCTAAGGACTATCAAAGCCGCATCCATTCGAGCACTTTAAATGGTCGACAAGGGTGGTTCACCATTTTGTTGATCTGTCTGTTGTTAGTTTGTTGACTAAAGTTGGATAAGCTCAAACACTCGGATCCCGAACAATATCAAGAGAGACCACTGAGAAGATCATCCAGATCAAGCCAAGGAGCAGAGCTGCTCGTGATCGACAGATAGATTATGCCAGCTGAAACATATAACCGTAATGGAATTTCCAATCGGGATAAAGTTATGCTTAAAGTCTCGCCTTGGAAAGGGGTCGTACGTTTTGGCAAACGGGGGAAGTTGAACCCTAGGTATGTTGGACCTTTCGAGTTGTTAGAAAAGGTCAAAGAGGTTGCTTACAAACTCGAACTTCCAAGATGAGTTAAGCAGAGTTCATAATACGTTTCATGTATCTAATCTGAAAAATTGTCATGCCGACGAACCATTAGCTGTTTAGTTGGATGGATTTCATCTCGATGACAAGCTTCATTTTGTTGAGGAACCATTAGAAGTAGTGGGCCGTGAAGTTAAACGGCTGAAGTGAAGTCGGATCCCATTAGTCAAAGTTCGATGGAACTCCAAGAGAGATCCTGAGTTGACATGGGAACGTGAAGACCAATTCAAGAAGAAATATCCACACCTCTTCCCCAATACCACAACACGTGCGTCAAGTGCTGCATTGTGAGCCTTGAGGACAAGGCTCGTTTAACGGGGGAAGTCTATAACACCCTGTGTTTTCAAGTCATTGACGACGTTGATAAATCTACTATTTGTTGGATGTTTGGGGGGTTTGCTTGTAACGCATTTGCTTTAAAAATCAAAATGTTAACTAAATCGCCGTAAGCTAAAATTGCGTGTCATGTATACGGCATCAAACAATTAAATGTTTACATCAAGCAAGGGTTAAGTAATTATTTTGAGAATAATTATTAACTTTGTTCATTTTATTTTTATCGGATACGTAAAGTGTATACGTTTCGCGATAAATTGCGTTTAGGCACTCCCGGAACCACCAAAACTTTTCTATGCTTCAACAAATACCCACTTTTATACCCAATACATAAAAGTTACAAAATATATATCATATATATCATATGTATGCCGAAATTTTAGCATATATACAAGAAACTCTTCCACTTTGGTCAATGTACATCATACCTCATTAAACCACACCATACCTTGTTTATTTGACCAAAGACCAAGACTTTGACCCATAGACCCATCCCTAAGACCAATGACCCATCCCTAAGACCTTAACTTGTCTCCTTGACTAAGTCTTGCACCTTATATACATGTATCTTCTAGTAAGAGAAAGCATACAAGTAACACTTAGCCAAAATTCAACAAAAACTCTTCCTTTGTTCTCTCAATAGGCCACGGCACAAACCAAGCCCCCAACATGATCCATACAAAATTTTATACAACCCATACACTCCTATACACATCTATTCTAAGATATTCTAAGGTGATCCCAAGCATTGGCTAACCTTTTTTAAGTATTAATCAAGAAAAGGAAAGATTAGGGTTTTCTAAACCTAATCTAGGGTTTCATCTTGCAAGCTTTGGTTTTAAGGCTAAACACGGGTTTATCATTCATTTCTCATCTCATACATCATCCCTAAGGTCTTCTAAATTCTTTTATACTTTTTATTATCATTATTTCATGTGTAATATGTTATTTATGGCTAAATCACCACTTAAGACTTTTGAAATATTAAAGAGGGTTTTTTACTATGTCTATGAAATTATACACTTTTCATTATGTACATATGGTCCCTAATATCATGAAATAATGGATCTATAATTTATGATATCATGTTGTTTAAGTATAAACATAGTTTTTAGTTATAAATTAGGGGTTATAAATAAAGTTAATAAAATAAACTTTTTATAAATCAATACACTTGGATAATAAAAGGGTTTTTATTTCGTGTTTCATACAGTAGGTAGAGCCTAATATAAAAATAATACGCCTCATGACGATTCCAAAATGATAAGAAACTCGAAAAACCGATTTACAACGAAAAAGATACGTTAATTACGAGTTTACAACGAGAAATACTTTTATAAAACTATTTTTATAAAAACACTATTCATTACAGGAAACTCATATTTTTAAAACATCAAAAATATGATATAACTTTTAATTACGAGATCGTACTCGAAAGAGAATCCGCTATAAAACGGAACTATAATGAATAAAACTACACATTTCGATAATTAGAAGTTTATAAAAGTTAATATTTATAAACTATGAACGTAAAAGTACATTCATCAGCGGACCCACTTGTAAAAATATAATAAATCTTTTAATAACGGAGACGTACTCGAAGGAATCACTAAAATCGGGCTTAAAACGAATAAGTTATTACGATTACGAGTTTACGCTAATTAAAACCTAAAACGACTAAACTAGCTGTCGTGAACAGTAAAACACTATTCATCGCAGAATATCAAAAACTTGAAAATGTAATATTTTGATCACTCGTCTTACTACGAAGACGTGGGCATAAGAAACGTCAAAATCGGGCTTAAAACGCAAAAGTTATGCTAGTTTACTAAAACAGTAAAATAAACGTTTTCACATTTAAACAACAATTTTTACCAAAACAATTAGTTGGTGATGAAGCTATATCAATATTATGGTGTTATCAAAGTACTATATTACTAGGGAGTTTCATAATGAGGCCTCTTCGGATGGCGTATCGACGAGTTGTTGGATTTACGATTTAAAGTGTCCTAACTCCTCGTACGTCATGTCATGACCTCTTAAATTATGATAGCCCGAACGATAGTATGATGTAACAACTATAAGATTATATTCAAGTACTAGGTACTTATACGACCTATGATAATTTAGGTTGCATTCGATCTTTTACGTGACGCTTTATCTGCGATATTTGGATTATCAGAACTCAAGGTGAGTTCATAGCCCCACCACATTATTATGAATTTCAATATTTATAATTAGGGGTGGAAACAAGCTTTTGTTTTAAAAATTGGACGCAAGTTATAATTACATGTTTGCCTAAGTAGCGATAAAACCAGTTCAGCCCATTATCATGAACTGTCAATTGCATAGATGTAGTTAAGATTACAATTATGTGAGCGCGATGTTTATTTAATAGATCTATTTGGGAAACGACTCTCACCCGTTCGGGGTGACTTCCTATCACCGAGAATGAAACGATATAGCATGTCGAATTTTAGGAGGATGTTTTTTCGGTTCGAACATCAACACGAGGCTGAGTATCCATATTATGCCGAACAGACTGTCGAGCTTCAGTGTTCATGAGCCTTAGTGTAAATGGTAATCTAGTCTTAACATCAATGACATATTATGAATTTAATCAAACCTATGAATTCACCAACATTTTTGTTGACATTTAAGCAATGTTTTTCAGAGAACAAAAGGCCCCCCATGGGAGTGCAGGAGCATTGGTTACATTTGGTTTGCAGCCACGCTTAAAGATTTAGGTGCAATCATATTTGGGAAATGTATTGTCAACTTCGTAATATTCAAACAATGACACGTAAAGCTATATGCTTTTTGTATTAAGTCATTCAATTAAACAATGTATCATTTTAAAACGACTTTTTGTGTCGTTTCTTAATATCTTGTGCTATGAACTTGAAGTAACACGCCCCGGACCCTTATTCCGCTGCGACCCAATTTGGAGGTGTTACGGTCCACCCAACGGCTTAACTTTGCCAGAAAATCTTTCAATCTAGAGTTAAAGAGGAGGCTTCATTCACCGACGTTGAAAACGCGATTTAGATTTTTGAGTCATGGATACTCTTTGTTTTCTCTTTATAATCCAATAATGTTTTCATAGGCATGAGCATCGATGTTCATTAAGTTTCATTGAGTTTAACTTTTCTGTATCACTACCGCTGTTTTGATTTATCAAAGTTTTGTATCATCAGGGTGTTGTGGTGAGTGGTATGAGATAAATTCAGGAACATGACATGATTCAGAATTGGGGGAGGGAGCCCAGGTAAGCTTTGTGCTCGAGCTCGATTATCGGAAGATGACATCCTTCACCGTAACACTAACTAATATGATACAACACCTATGGGTGTTTTGTAAGCTGTCGGAAAGCGCCCAAAATGCGTCATCTAATTTATCCGACCAAGAGGCACGATTTTCGCCCACGGTCTTTTCAAGAATCCTTTTCAAACCACGATTAGATACCTCAACTTGTCCACTTGTTTGTGGATGATACGCGGTGGAGAGACGATGAGTGACTCCGTATTTAAGCATGACCTTTGCAAATTGGTCATTGCAAAAATGGGTTCCGCGATCACTTATGATTGCACGAGGGGTACCAAATCTGGAGAAGAGATATTTAAGAAATTTACAAACAACTCGGGCATCATTGGTGGGGAGCGCTTTTGCTTCAACCCATTTTGATAGGTAATCGACTGCCACGAGTATATATTTGTTCCCTCTTGAAGACGGGAATGGCCCCATAAAATCAATGCCCCAGATGTCAAAGATTTCGCAAACTTGGATGGAGTTTTGTGGCATCTCATCACGTTGCGTAATTTTTCCTTGACGTTGACAAATGTCACAATGGGTGACAAAGTCGTGGGCATCCTTATAAGAGCGTGGGCCATAGAATCCTGAGTCAAAGATCTTTCTTGCTGTGTAATTGGCACCATAGTGTCCCCCAGTGGGTCCACTGTGGCAAAGCTTAAGAATGTCATAAGCTTCTTGCCCCGAAACGAGCAACTCCGTCTGATCACTTGGTCAGCACAGTTTTTAAACAGAAAGGGGTCGTCCCAGAAGTAATGTTTAACATCTTTGAAGAATTTATTCTTCTGTTGGGACGACATTCCCTTGACAATAAACTTTCCCGCATGGTAGTTTGCGAAATCTGCAAACCATGGGGTATTATCATCTTTAAGAGCAATAGATCCAAGGGTTTCGAGAGGAAATGCTTCATTTATTTCCTTGTTCTCGAAACATATCTGGTGAGGATTTTCCAGTCTTGAAAGATGATCTGCAGCAAGATTTTCTGCTCCTTTTTTGTCTCGAACATCAATGTCAAATTCTTGGAGCAAAAGAATCCACCGCATCAGTCTTGCCTTAGCATCCTTTTTGGCAAAGAGATACTTAATGGCTGAATGGTCTGTATACACTATGCTTTTGGACATAACAAGATATGAACGGAATTTTTCAAAAGCATACACCACGGCAAGTAATTCTTTTTCGGTCGTAGTGTAATGAGTTTGAGCCTCGTTCATAGTCTTGCTAGCAAAGTGTAATAGGTGGAAAGATGCTTGTTTTTTTCTTTGCCCGAGGACTGCCCCAATTGCGAAGTCGCTTGCATCACACATTAGTTCAAAGGGCAAGTCCCAGTCGGGAGCAATTAAGATCGGAGCCTCAGTCAATTTTCTTTTGAGTGTATTAAAGGATTCGATACACTCTTCTGAGAAGAAAAATGGAGTCTCTTTTTCAAGCAAGTGAGTCATAGGACGGGCAATTTTCGAAAAGTCCTGTATGAAACGTCGGTAAAAACCGGCATGCCCAAGAAAACTACGGACACCTTTCACAGTAGTCGGGTGAGGGAGCTTAGCTATTACTTCAACTTTAGCTCTATCAACCTCAAGTCCCGACTTAGAAATTTTGTGTCCGAGAACAATGCCTTCCTTCACCCATAAAATGGCTTTTTCTTTTCCAATTTTTAGGGACCAAATTGGTGTCTTCCCACACCGTTTTAAAAAAAAAAATAAAACATTTTTTCCAAATGGGATAGGCATGTAGAGAAAGAATCCCCGAAAACCGAGAAGTCATCCATGAACACTTCCATTGTTTTTTCGATCATGTCATGGAAGATTGCCATCATACATCGTTGGAACGTGCCGGGTGCGTTGCATAACCCAAAAGGCATGCGGCGATAGGCAAACGTTCCGTATGGGCATGTAATTTGTCTCTCATTGATCCTTTGGGTCAAGGGAATCTAAAAAAAAAGAGAACCCGAGAGAGCCTCGAGGAAACAATAGTATTGTTTTCCCGCGAGTCCATTGAGCATATTGATCTCATGAAAGGGCATGGGAAATGGTCTTTTCGGTGCATCGATACAACTTTCTTCTATAGTCAATGCACACTCTCCACCCCGTGGACCATCGAGTTGGTAATTAAATCATTATCATCATTCTTACAACGAGTTATACCACCCACCATTGGTACACACTTGTAATTGGGCTTACCCATGACTGTCCAGAGATCGATAAATTAATCCGGCGTCAAGAAGATTTTCAACCTCTTTTTTGACAACGTCCTGGATCTTTGGGTTTACCCGTCATGTGACTTTGAACTGTTGGTTTCGATATACCTCATTCCATAAGGATTATGTAAGTTACAAAACTCTGGATAACACAACACGCCTTGATATCAGAGAGTTTCCAAGGCGATGGCTCAGCTTGTGGAAACTTTAGAACCTTGAAGGGCTGCCTTGTCTCATCCTTTAAATCTTATCTCTGCATTATACTGGCAATTTGTCGTCGGCCATTCAAAAAAGCGTTCATTCTAAATGAGGTGGCAAGATCCTTGAAGTTCAACCTCGGAGCTCTCAAATGAATGATTTTAGTTTCACAACTTTAAGCTCTTCCCGGATTTACGGTGAATAATCTTTATGAATTCAAAAAGAGAGGCATCTGATCACTATTGAAAGTGCTCTAGAATAAGGAATGTCACCTTCAGGATCATAGTAAAGTAGCAACAATTTCTCGTGAAATGCTCATCATCGACAGCTATAAAAAGCATTTTCCTTCTTCAAGAAGGAGAAAATCACTATCTCCGAAAGGAGTTAGTGTTGGTGAAGAATTTGAAACAATTGGATCGTAATCCGGAGAAGGATTACTGTATGCAACTGAATTAGAAAAACCTAAGACTTCCTGCGAGTATTCTTCACATGCCAATTCAATGACGTCGATTTGGTTTGCCGTCATATGATGGTAATTGGCCGTGTATCTCGAAGTTTGGTCTAGATTAAAGGTGATGGCCTCTTTGCCAACACGAAGGGTTATTTCACCTTTGTAAACATCTATTAATGCACGACTGGTCTTTAAGAAACTTCTCCCGAGAATTAAAGGTACTCGGGGGTCTGGCTCAAAATCAACGACCATAAAATCTGCCGAAAACTGGAACTTTCCCACCATTAGACGGACGTCTTTAGCAATACCGATTGGTTCAGTGATTGAACGGTCTGCTAGCTCTAGCGTCATGCAAGTTGGGGTTAGTTCGGGAAGAGAGAGATCTTTCCAGACGGAATATGGCATAAGATTAATGCTTGCGCGATAGATCGCCAAGGCCGTGCATGTTATTAACTCCCAGAAAAATTCACATTGGAATTAAAAATCAACCAGGGTCTCCAAGTTTTTTAGGTAACTTGTTTAGGATGACTGCTGAGCAATTCTCGTTCAATGGAGTTCTAGCCATTTCACTCAACTTCTCTTTGTTTCCGATTAAAGTTTTTAGAGTCGAGGCAAATTTCGGCATAAGGGTCAAGGCATCCGTAAAGCTAATTTCGAAACTCAAATCTCTAAAGATTTCGTAGAATTTCTCAATTTGGTCGTTAGCTTTTTCACGGCGTCTTTCATCATTTCTTCTTGAAGGAAATGGAATCGATGTTTGTTGGTTAGGCCTTGGAGCACTAACGGGATCAACAACGGGTTCGGAAGTTGGATTTTGAGATTGGACTTGAACTACCGGAGGTTGGACGTCTTCGGTGCTTCCGTTATTAGTAGGAAGCATCGTATCCTTTGTAACCTCGGTATCACGATTCATCACTTTCGGAGGAGAAGATGAAGTAGAAGGAATCGCGGGTCCTTGATATGCAACACCACTTCGGGTGGTGATACCTTTCAAATCTTCCTTCGGGTTGGTAATGGTGTTACCTGGGAGAGTTCCCGAACCTGAAGTAGAGGCGGTATTCATTTTGATAAAGTTACCTAGCATGCTTTCAAGCCTTTGATTTGAAGTAGCCAAGTTGTTCAATTGAGCTTGCAGGTTTTGACCTTGGTTTTGCAAAACTTGATTTTGGTTTTGCATATTCCTCATAACCGCATCATTAGCCTTTACGTAGCTATCAAAATCGGTCTTAGACACACTTTGTGTCTGAGGAGCGGGAGCTTGGTAAACAGGAGCTTGATAAGTCTTGGGGATGCAAAACCTGGGGTTGAAAAATTGGTCCCTTGAACTGAAATAATTCCCAGATTTTTGGTTAGAAATTGTTTCCCACCTATATTTGATTGACATTTATCCCTCCCATTTTGGTTGTTTGGATTATTGGCTTGCATAGGAGGAAAACCGGGAGGTCGAATTTGGTTTGCAACCATTGGAGGTCGGGCACTGGTATTCCCTTGATTGAAATTAGCCGCGGCGGCTTGAGAAACGTAAGCTTGAATGTTGTCATGATAAACATTGCCATCGGTGGCGGGACAACTTTGATATGAATGAGCTCCACCGCAAGTCACACAACTTTCCTCGACCGCTTTTACGGACGCGGGAGTTTTTAGGAGACGGGAGGATTGGGATTGATTCTTCTTATCAAGGAGCAGTGCTTTGACCATATCTTTGAGTTCGGAGACATCGGGAGAGATTCCGGAGGTGGAAGTGCTTGTACTCACTTTAGCAACAACAGGTTTGCTTCGTGAATTACGAACTTTGGATTTGCTCTCGATGATTTTTAGACATTCTCGGGGCATTTTATCCAAAAAGTTACCACCTGCGGCGGAATTCAATGAATCTTGATCATTTGAGTTCAAGGCATTATAGAATGTATCGAGTTGATGTAATTCTGAAAACCCATGATGCGGGCATGCCCTAAGAAGATCATTGAAATGGTCCCATGCTTCATAAAACGATTCGTCAAATCTTTGCTGAAATCTTGTGATTTCATTTCTAAGATTTGTCGTTTTAGAAGGAGGAAAGAATTTGTTAATGAATTTCGACACAAGATCATCCCATGTAAGAATCGATCGAGGGGGTTCTTTGTCAAGCCAAATCCGGGCTGCTCCCTCGAGGGAAAATGGGAAAAGCATAAGCTTAACCGACGTACTCGGGACGTTCGGGAACTTCATCGTAGAAGTGATCTTGTTGAAATATCGGATGTGAGCATGTGGGTCTTCTTTATCATGTCCAAAAAATTGCTTGTTTTGAACAAGATTAAGCAGACCATGCTTGATCTCAAAATTGTTTGCGTTGATCTCGGGAACAACGATTGCATCCTCGTAACCCTCGGTGGGTGCTTCGAGCAATTGAGCCATAGTACGATTATCGTCCATCGTAACTTGGGAGTATTGAAAGATTCTTTCTTCGGATTTGTTAGTTGTGTTTCTCAAGATTTGGTGATTCAACAGAAGTTTGCCGGACCTTGTGTTGTCGCACGCCTACGGGCTTTGAGAACGAGTGCGCATAGCACAAAATAGACTTTAAAAAAGAAAATTTACACTAATTTTTTTTGGTTTTTCAAGGATTTATTCACAATGTATTTTTACCGGACAATGAAGTAAGACAACTTCAACCAAATAATCTACTTACTTCACGGTAACTCTCAAAAAGATAAACGCACGAGGTTAGGCGAGGAGTATGAATACGCGAAGCATATTTCTCCCTTTCAAGGTTGTAGTTTCTCGAACAACCCTCCTTATAACCCACTTTGTTTAGTTTGTATAACTTTTCAAGGTGAGCCGTACGTCACCTCCGAGACACAAATGGCACGTTTTATTTAAAATCTTTTGTTCGAATTGGGAACCACCAAGTTCACTACGAAAGTTATTATGATAATACTCCAGTTGAGAATATTATATATGGAATTTTGACAATTTATGAAATTTATTTTCTTTTTAAGGACCAATTTTTTTATCTTTTGGTTTTCTTTTGTTTTTATATGATAATTATACTAAAAAGAAATGAAAAATATTTTTGTACTTTTTTTTTATTTGTTTTTTATTCAAAATATTCACAATTCAAACACACAAGCCAAATCGAAACGATAAACGGTTCACGAGCCCTCCCCGCAACGGCGCCAAAAATTGATTGCTTGCAAACTACACCTTAAAATATATATAATATAAAATAAAATATAAAATATATATAGTTTAAGAAAATTACTAGAAATAAAGTCACTAAAACCGAGAAGCATATAGAATGTTCCCGGGTCGTTTATCCCCAACGAGGCTGGACTGGAGTAATCGATAGCAGTCGGAAGATTGGAGTTTGAAAGAGAAAATTGATTGAAGTGTAGAAAGTAAATTAACAATAAACAAAACAAAAACGTTTAAGAAAAACCTAAAAATTATGAAATTAAGCTAGAAAACGAGAGCACGAATCCCGAACAAAGGGGCAAAAACCTAAAATCTTCAAAATTAACCCTACGGAGAAATTTTTGCTTCTAAACTACTCTAGGGGACTAAATACGAAGAATGAAAAAGACTAGACTGAAAACGGAGGTCGTTTGACCCAAAAACGAGTCAAGACAAAAACCGCACCCGAGCCCGTTCTTTAAAAGTCAAAAAGTCACAAAAATGACCCTACGAAAATTTTTATATTTTTCCTACAAACTATATGACTAAAGAAAATTTTCTAAAAAAGAAAAATATTTTTTTGATAATTTTTGTATTTTTTATGAATTTTTTAAACTTTTAACTAAATTAAATTATAAAAAATACTAAATGACTTTTAAAAATTCTGAAAATTTTACTAAAAATACTAGATACTATATACTACCTACGAAAAATAAGAAACTAAAAAGTTGCTTATAAATAAGCCCGCAAATAAGCTGTAACAGCTTATAGGCAAAAGGGTGAAAACGTGTATAAAGGAATAACCACTTGGGACTTTAATGAAAAAGTCCCAAGGGCGCAGCGGTAAGTGATGTTTATAAAAGGGGATGTATCGAGGGTAGAGACCCGGGTTCGAGTCTTGCTCACCCGGGTCACCCCTTGTCTTCCCCTTTTTTTTTCGAAAAACTTTGTGAACCAAAGTTGTTAAGCTTATTGAGCTTAACAACTTTCAAAACTACAACTTTTTCTAAAAAGCTAAGAATAAGCTGAGAAAGGGCTTTTAAAATGACAGAAGCTAAAATTTAGCTTAAAGGCAAATGGCTTAAGTCTTTTGGACTTTTTGAGAAAATAAGCTAAAGTCTAAACTGATAAGCCAAAAGGCATTATCCTACCCAATCTTCAAAGACGCAGCCTAAAAAGCTACAATGGTGACAACTAAATAAGCTTAAAAAGGGGTTAAGCTTAGACAGCAGCTTAACAAAGCTAAACAGCTTAAAATGGCTAAGTCTTTGGCTGTTTGGACAAATAAGCTAAAGGTTGGACTAACAAGCTAAATGAACTAACTAACTTATCCTAAATAAGCACTAATGACTAAAGTCTATAACTAAATAAGCTTAAAAAGCTTAAATGACAGAATCTTAACTAAGCTTAAAAGGGAAAAAGCTACTACTGATAACACAAAATAAGCAATGAAAATGAGCAAATAAGCACACACAGGCTGTTACACCAACCTAATTAGCTATTAGGAACACAAATAAGCTCATGGAATAAGCTCAACAGGCCAAAAACTGGCTTAATACCCAACAGCCAACAGTCTAACTAAATAGTACTTACTGGTTGGTGTAAGAATTGGCATAGGGTCTGCACCCTTGGCTTAAAAACAAGCAACAAAAAGACCTATTACGGCCAGAAGTCCAGGGAATTATCTAAGAGCTTATTGGCTCTCAAAATAAGCCAAAAGCTTGGGCTTAAGTTCACTGAAAAACTAGAAAAGAAGGCTTAAAGTTGACCCCTTAGCACCAGGGAAAATAAGCCAAGGACAAGGGCTTTAATTTAGACAGCTATTTTAAGCTGTCAAATAAGACTCAAAATAAAAAGAAAAGTTGAAACAGATCTAGCGCGCTTAAAGAGAGCTTATGCTCAAATTTTGAAGCCCCTAAACACAAAAGAAAACAAGCTGATTTTTTTGAGAATGAAAAATGGGGGGGTTGTTTTTTTTTTTTTTTTTTATTTTTTTTTTTTTAAAAAATTGACACTTAACCTTTTTTGACAGCTTTGACTCAACAAAGTCAAATGACTTAAAGAGATTTTGACAGCTTGTTTTAAACACACAAAAACACAACTTTTTAAAACCTACAACGTCGACAATTAATCAAGACTTATGAAATAGCACTTGTAGCTTTTTTAACACCACAGTTTTCAAAGGTCACTTAAAAACTTGACAAAACATAGGTTTTTGATAAAAAACCTTTATAAAACAAACTTAAATAACCTCAAATACTTAAGCTAAAACTAACTTGTGACCCCAACCCATACCAAACCATGTTTTGACCCGTTTTCATGCTTAACCCAAACACCCCCTTAATATTTTAAAAAGGATTTTTAAAACTATAAGAGCTAAATTTAACTGAAATTTTTGAAAGACTAATACTACTTATGCAATTTAAGACAATAAAAAGATGAAAAGCTAAAAAAATAAGCACTTAAAAAGGGCAATAAGCTAGTGACTGTTTTAAGCTAAGTTAGGCAGATTTTAATAAAGTTGCATAAAAATGAAATGAAAAGCACTAACAGGCATACTTAAGCATTAATGAACACATATAAGCAAAAAGAACATTAATAAGCTAAAAAATAAGCTAATAAGCAGTGCTACAGTAACTTTTTAAGCAAAATTTAAAGAGAATTGTACCTTTAACCCTTGCTCAAAACAGGGTTTTTGAAACCTAATTAAGCTCTAAAATCCTACCCAAAGCTTATAAACAAGCTTAAACTAAGCAACCAATGAGCCATCCCAAATTGCTCATTCATCCATTCTTGATCCAACAGTAACTTTTTCTTTTTCCTTTTTCAAAATTATTTCTTAAACCGTTGGTATAAAAAGTTTTAAAACAACAATTATATGATATAAAAAAAGTGTATGCAAGTAACTTAGAACAATATTAAAAGCAAACTGAATTTTTAGTTAATCTCTTTAAAACAGAAATACATAAAAGTTGCATTAATCACTTAAAAGAAAATTATAAGAAAACTAACTTAAAAACTAACTCTAACTGCCTTGCCTCAATGGCTTACAATAGCTTAAATAGATAAAATGAGCTAGGGCTTCCTCTCTCTTGTCTTCCTTTGGTGTGCTTCTTTGTAGACACAAAAACACCTTGTGTTTGTTGTGTGAGTGAAACAAAGATGTAATCCTGGCCTTCAATCTTTCTTAGTGCCCATAAAAATTAATCAACATCCTTGATTCGAATGGGGGGGAGGTTTTGGATTGTCAACTTAGCACTTTTGTAGCTGGGAAAGCTTAGTGGGGGAGGGGGTGATGTTTAACCATGGGGTTGTTTGGGTTTGTAGGATAAAGGGGAGGAGGCTTACCCGTGAGTTGGTTGGGGTTTGAAAAGGGCGGGAAAAAGATGTTATAAAAAGGTTAGGGGTGACAGGGCAAAAGTTTTGGGAGTTTAACACAATTCGTCCCTCAAGGTGTATATAGGGTTTGCAGTACACGTCCTTGTGTAATTAAAAGTTTAGGGACTTGGCAGTTTCAGCCCCCAAAGGTTATATTTGCAATTGCATCACACGTCCTTGTTAGTATAAGAAGTTGTCTTTGGCAGCTTTGGCCCTTAGGATAGTTCTTTGGCAATTTTGGCAGAATGGGCCCTTCTCTTATCTTTCTCTTTCTCCTCTTTAAATAAGTTTATGGGACTTAACAAGTTTTATTCCCTAAACTTGTTTTTCTGATTTTTTTTGGCTTCGGTTTGTCGGGGTTGACTTTTCTTAACCACTTGGGCTGGACTTGTGAACTTTGTCCTTTTCCCCTGCTTTTCCCTTCCGTGTCCGGTTTTGTCGTTTTGGCTTCGTTTTTTGTCTTTTTCTTAGATATCCGTTCCTGCACAATACAATTAGCAAAACAAGCATATATTTGGCATTTTAAGTCCGTTTTTTGTTATTTTAGCTCGTTTTTAAAGGTAAAAAGTATGTGTAATTAAACACATACCAGTATTCCTAGGGGGCGTGTAATAGTCTTCATACTACCTTGCATGTGCGTTGCTCTAGCGGCATACTAAGTAGACGATGGGTTCGTGTAATTCGTTCATGCTTTAGGAAATAGGTACATAGATCATCACAAGTGTAGACAAGGTAACAACACTAGTAGAAGCCATCTAGGTAGTACTACATGATTAAATAAACATAATCTTTATCTTATTGTTATCAACCATTAGCAAGTTAATTATATAGTTTTAATAGCTAAAACCAACCACTTCTCCTAATTATATTGATTTACTTGCCTTTCCATAAACATAAAATACAAAAAAAATCTTCTCTCAACCCATAGAATTCCTTGTTAGATCTGATCATGCCTTCCCCAACCTAATCCTCGAGTGAATGATAAACAACCCGAGGTCTTGCCTATAAAAACTTACACTACCAACGAAAGGTGCACAGCCTAGGAGTTGTAAACTTTTTGGGTAAAAAGATCCTACGATGACCGCACCATCAGTTTTGGCACCGACCGCCAGGGGAATTGTTAGGTAATAAGCTGATAGTTAAACTTAGTTCTAACTTGCTTATGAATCCATTCAAGTAAGAATATAATTCCATCCCTGCATATTAGCTTATCGTAGTTTATCTTTTCTTTTATGTTATTTGTTTTTATAACCCATTCTCCAACCATCATGGGAGACAGAATCTATGCGTACTCTAAGAGATTACCACCAAACCAAGCCACGAGGGCTATAGGAATACCATTGAGCTCCCCGTAGGGAACAACATGGTACCTCTTCGATCCGACACCATCTGGTTGGTGCAAAACGGATGCTCATTCTACGGACTTTGGTCCGAAGATCCAAACCAACACCTTAAGGATATCCTTAAACTTTGGGACTACTTGACCTTGACGGTAAAATAGGTAAAGAACGTGCTTGTGGTTTATTTCAATTTTCCCTAACGCGATCAAGCTAGCAAATCGCTTGAACGCCTTCTAGGCAATCCATCTCTACATGGGAGTGATCTTACTACCGATTCCTTGCTCAAGAATTCGTTCCACGGGGGGAGGGAGGAAGACCCTTGCAAAACTCTGCAAAGATATCCTGAAGTTCTAACAACATCATAGCGATCTTTATCCGAAGAGCATGGATCTCGTTTCCCAAAGGACTTACATCTAAAAATAACTCATCATGGCCTTGAATCCTGTTATATCATTCACATCAAAATTTTTTTATGATCATGTCTCCTTTTATCTTAAGTGCAAGATTGACCCTCGCGCCGCGTACTAGGGCAAGAAGGGCAGGCAAACTACGCAATAAGAATACCTACGAATCTTTGGAATTATTGAAGAACCTCGCCCTCTAAGACCATTAAGGTTGGGATGAAACAAAAGAAAATTCGACAAACTGGTCAAAGACATTTCTACCCACTTAAGGCATCCCGAAAACAACCACTGACCAGGAGAACCTTCTCAGCTCGAAGACCAGATCAGCTTCTACTATAAGGTCAGTGAACTGACGAAAAGCCCACCAAGCCTCAACACACACCCCAAGCTTATGTCAATGCAGTCCATCCGACTCCCGACCGCGAAATCAAAATGAACCACCAATACTAAGCACTTTTTCTTTTCATGAAATTACACAGGACCCGGCCCTCAACCACAAGCATTAGATACCACTTTTGAAGCTCCAGAGTACGGATTTAATGCAGCACAAACACCGAAAGGATGGAAAGATTTGAGAACACCATTTTTAAGCAACGTGAGGAGATCAATGGTAGGATGACTGAAATGTTCGGGTGCTTCTCAAGGAACTCACCAAATAGGCAGAAACCCCTAAGACAGTATTAATAATAGAAAATCCAAATCCCCGTCACCAAAAAACATGAACTCGTATCTCTCTGAAAAAGAGGAGAAACGAAGGAAGTAATAGGACAAAGGTGGCACCCGACAACGCTACTAAGCTCACTAAAACTGAAACGGAAACACAATAAAGGAGGTGTGAGAAGAATAAATGAAGTGAAAACGGGGCCAGGAAACCAATTAATCAAAAAAATTTGAAAGCGAAGAAGCAGAAGAAACACCACCCTTGGGGGGGGGGGGGGGTTCTTCAGCACTTACGCATATTACCTAAAGCTAGATAAATAAAAAGCTGATAAAGGTTAGTCCAACCAACACAGATTGTAATAACCCTCGGTCAAGAACCCAAGCTGGAAAGAAAAAATGGAAGGAGTATAAAGTATTACCAGGGGACCTACTTATGATGCGATTCTCAAGAAAAAGATAACAAAGAAGGAGGACATCAGAGGAAATTTCGAAATTCCTTGCAGCATAGGGAACCTTAGCCGTGAACACCTCGACCGCTCAAGGTCCGAACCGTGAACGACAATGCCCTACTACCACCTACATTGTAACAGCCCCAAAATTGGGTCCGCAGCGGAATAAGGTCCCGGGGCATGTTACTTAAGATCAATAGCACAAGATAAATAAGAACGACACAAAAAGTAGTTTAAAATGATACATTGATATAATTGAAAGACTTAAACAAAAGCATAAACCTTCACCTTGTTTCATTGTTTGAATATTTCCAAAAGTTGACAATACATTTCCCATACATATGATGCACCAAATCTTAACGCGGCAATCCAAAATGTAACCCAATGCAATCCTTGGCATCCCATGCCTATTGACCTCCTGAAAATATTGCTTAAAAACGTCAACAATAATGTTGGTGAATTCATAGGTTTGATAAAATCATAATATGCAGGACCGCAAGACTTTTCCCGTGATAACAACACAATGCACGCATCAGACACAAAACTAGATTACATTTACACTAAGCTCATGACACTGAAGCTCGACAATCTTTCTTGCAATTAAACTATATATTGCAATTTCTGCCCGATTAGATGTTCAACCCGAAAACATCCTAAATTTGACATGCTATAACGTTCGTTCCCGGTGATAGCTAGTCACCCGAACGGGGAGGTCGTTTCCCAAATAGATCTATTAAATAACATTCGCGCTCACAATAATGTATTCCCAACTTACACTATGCAATTGAACTATTCATGATAATGGGTTTAAACTTGGGTTATCGCTACTTAGGCAAACATGTAATCAATACTTGCGTCCAATTTGTAAAACAAAGCATGTTTCCACCCCATAATTATAAATCATTGAAATCGTAAAAATGTGGGGCTATGAACTCACCTTGAGTTCTGATAATCCAAATATCACAGATAAAGCGTCACGTAAAAGATCGAATGCAACCTAAATTATCATATGTTCGTATAAGACCGAACTTGAATATATCTTATAGAAGTTACATCGTACTATCATTTGGGCTATCATAAATCTAAGAGGTCATGTACATGACGTTCGGAGGAGATTTATAGGACACTTTAAAATCGTAAATCCAAACAACATCGTCGATAACGCTTTCGAAAAAGGCCTCATTATAACTCCCAGTAAATAGTAATTTGATAACCGCGATATAACTCTACATAGTTCAAATCACCAACTAATGTTTGTGTAAAATTGGTGTTTAAAATAAGTTAAAACGTTTATAAATTAACCGTTTTAAGTAAAACTAAGCATAACTTTTTGCGTTTTAAGCCCGATTTGACATTTCTTATGTCCCATCTTTTCGTATTAGGGACGATTAATCACTCAATTGACATTTTCATATTTTGACCCTCTGTGAACAGGTAACTTTTACTGTTTCACATCAATGAGTTTATTAAATCGAATATTGTTGTCGTAAAAACCCTAAATGTTCCGTGATTTTATTCGTTATAGCTCCGTTTTTAACGATTCTTTCGAGGACGTTCTCGTTATTGAAAGTTCTATAATTTTAGAAGGTTTACAAAAATGTAACTTTCTGTCATGAATAGTAACTTTATAAAAATAGTTTTATAAAAGTATTAATTGTCTTAAACTTACGAAATTCATAACTCGTTCGTTATTAATTGAAAAATTACGATTCTTATCATTTTGGAATCCTAAAAATATGTATTATTTGTTAAAAATATCAAACTAGCTGTTTGATATAAGTTTTATAAAAGTCATTTTATAAACTCCGTTTTAATTTATAACGTATAACTCGTTTTTAACGTAACTTTTTCTTATTAATCCGTTTTAACAAGTTCTTAACCTTTTCGGAATCGTCTGAATTTATTCATCTTATAAAATATAAAATCCCCTGTTTGAAATTCGAAAACCTACTGACCCTATATGATCTTTTATATAATTTATTTATATAATATGTTTTATATACTTTTCAACCTCACAATTTACCACTAGTCTTTTATAATTATATATATATCATATGTTATACATATAATAATGTCCATAAGTTCATATTTGTCCAAGATCATCAAGATCACAAGTTATTAACTTTACATTCAATCATAAACTTTCTTAATTAACTTTTAATTACAAGTTTATACATGAACTTTTTATGCTTAAACCGAGATTTGTACATGACTATATATACCTTTATTATTTCATGATATTACCAACATCATGATATGTGAGAAAGTGTACAAAATCATAATCACAAGAAAGATTATATTTTTCATGTTCAAAAGTATTCCTAATGGTGATTTCACTATATAGCACATTATATACATAAAAACTCATAAACTAAAAACATAAAGGTTTAAAGTAGACCTTATGATGTGTGATGATGATGAGAAACAAATGCTAAACCCGTGTTTAGCCTTAAAATCCAAGCTTGCACTTAAGAAACCCAGTTTTTCTCAAAGAAAATCCTAATCTTTTGCTATTTCTTGATTATTACTTGAAAAAGGTTAGCCAATGCTTGGGATCACCTTAGAATATCTTAGGATAGATGTATATAGAAGTGTATAGGTTGATTAAAATTTTGTATGGATTGTGTGGGGGGGGGGGGGGGTTGTATGCCGTAGCATATAGAGAGACAAGGGAGGACAAAATTTTGATTTTGGTTATGTAGTTTGCTTGTATGTTTATCTCATCACTCACACTGAATAATGTATATAAGGTGTAAGTCTTAGTCAAGGAGACAAGGTAAGGTCTAAAAGGATGGTCTGGTCATGCAGACTTGGTCAACAGAGACAAGCCTGGCAGTAATGAGAAGGCATGTTAACAAGACTTAATGTAAGATTTTCTTTTCATTTTCTTTGTATAAAGGCTATAATTTTGGCGAAAAGAGAATATAATGAGATATTTTTGTAAACTTTATATATTGGAGTATAATGTGGGTATTGATGAAGCGTAGAAAAGTTTTGGTGGTTCCAGGAGTGCCTAAACGCAATTTATATCGCGAAACGTAAACCACATAATGTATCCCGATAAAAATAAAATGAAACAAAGTTATTCATTATGCTCAAAATAATTGACTTAACCCCGCTTGAAGTAAACAATTAATTGTTTATCCCGTTTACATTGAACGCTAATTTTTAGCTTACGCGATTTAAACTTAATTCATGAAATTACAAGCAAACGCGTATAATGCAAAAAAAATAAAATAGTAGATTTATCGACGTCGTCAATGACTCTAAAACACAGGGTGTTATAGACTTCCCCAACTTTTTCCCCCGTTAGACATCCTTGTCCTCAAGCTTACGATGCAAAGCACTTGACGACGGTTCGTACTTGTGTGAAATGAGGTGTGTGATCAATTCTTCTTGAATTGGTCTTCACGTTCCCACGTGAACTCAGGACCTCTCTTGGAGTTCCATCGAACCTTGACTAATGGGATCCGACTTTGCTTCAACCGTTTGACTTCACGGCCCACTATTTCTAATGGTTCCTCAACAAAATGGAGTTTGTCGTCCAAATTAAGTCCATCCAACGGAATGGCTAATGGCTCGTCGGCATGACACTTTTTCAGGTTGGACACATGGAATGTATTATGAACTCTACTCAACTCTTCTGGAAGTTCAAGCTTGTAAGCAACTTCTCCAACCCTTTCTATCACCTTAAAAGGTCCAACATACCTAGGGTTTAACTTCCCCCGTTTGCCAAAACGTACGACCCCTTTCCAAGGTGAAACTTTGAGCATAACTTTATCCCCGACTTGGAATTCCATTGGTTTACGCTTCAAGTCAGCGTAACTCTTCTGTCGATCACGAGCGGCTTTGCATCCTTGCTTGGATCTGGATAGATTTTCTCATGGTCTCAGAATTAGTTCTGGACCACCGTATTGAGCTTCTCCAACTTCAGTCCAACAAACAGGTGAACGACACTTTCGACCATAAAGTGCTTCGAATGGTGCGGCCTTGATGCTTGCGTGATAGCTATTGTTATATGAGAACTCGACTAATGGCAAATGGTTAACCCAACCCTTTCCAAAGTCGATTGCACAAGCACGCAGCATATCCTCCCGCGCAGTTTAATGGGTCCTCTCAGCTTTGCGCCCCGTCTATTTGTGGTGGTACGCAGTACTCTACTAAATTAGTAGACCCAAAGCGTTCAGAAGTGACTCCAGACGTTGATGGCGAATCTTGGTGTCGCGATCACAAATGATAGAGCAAGGTATTCCATGTCCTCCGGGACCACCGTGACCTTCAGGTACATTCTTGGCAATTTAATCCAAAGGTCAGACACTCTCATTGGTGTAGAGATCCAGACTTATGAGTCGGTCAAATGATCACCCTGAATTGTGTCATAGCCTTGGGACGTCATTAGGAATCTTGGTAACAAAAACCATGTTGATGTTTGTCCCACTACATCAGGGATCTTTAGGTTGTACCAACAACCTGATGGCCTTTGATGTTCGGAAATACCTTGACCAGCCTTGACCTTAGCACAGGTCAAACACTTGCTAACATAGGTGGCGATGTCGGCTTTCATATTGGGCCACCAATATAGCTTCTTCATATCTTGGTACATCTTGTCAGAACCCGGATGTATAGAGTATTTTGATTTGTGGGACTCGTGCATGATCACCGTCCGCAAATCGCCATAACAAGGTAGCCAACTCCTGCCATTGAGGCATAGGGTTCCATCCGCACGGGGTTCCAACTTTTCCGTCCTAATCGCCTCTGGATTTTTAGCGTTTTCAACCAACATTCCTCCAACATCTTCATTCTTGATGTTCTCTGGTTTCCGTGCTTCAGTCTGAGCATTCAAGATTTGTTTGGGAAGATCCAAACTAATAGTCATAACTAAGGCTCGAACCCTTAACGGTGGTTCTCGTTCTTTCCTGCTCAAAGCATCAGCAACGACATTTGCTTTCCCCGGGTGATAACGAATATCGCAATCGTAATCACTAAGCAACTCTAACCATCGGCGTTGTCTCATGTTTAGTTCCTTCTGATCAAGAATGTGTTGTAAGCTCTTGTGATCAGTGAACACTGTACACTTGGTTCCGTACAGATAATGCCTCCAAATCTTGAGAGCGAACACTACTGCTCCAAGTTCCAAATCATGAGTTGTATAGTTCTTCTCATGAATTTTTAACTGGCGTGATGCATAAGAAATCACCTTTTCTCTTTGCATCAACACAGCGCCCAAACCCTTCTTTGAAGCGTCGCAGTATGCGATGAAATCTTCGCTTCCTTCAGGTAATGCAAGGATTGGTGCACTGCACAACTTTTGCTTCAACAGTTGAAAAGCTGCTTCTTGTTTATCGCCCCACTCAAACTTGACCTTCTTTTGAGTAAGCTTAGTCATTGGTTTGGCGATCTTTGAAAACCCTTCAATGAATCTTCGGTAATACCCAGCAAGACCTAAAAATTGACGAATCTCCGTTGGTGACTTAGGAGATGTCCAATCTTTAATGGATTCAATCTTGGCTGGATCCACATGAATTCCTTCACTATTGATCACGTGACCGAGGAACTATACTTTGGGAATCCAAAATTCACATTTGGAAAATTTGGCATACAACTCCTCTTTCTTAAGCATTTCTAAAATTTGCTTAAGGTGTTCTTCATGTTATTCCTTGTTCTTCGAATATATCAAAATATCGTCAATAAAGACAATCACAAATTTATCCAAATATGGTTTGCATACCCGATTCATAAGGTCCATGAATACGGCAGGTGCGTTTGTCAAACCAAACGGCATAACTTGAAATTCGTAATGGCCATAACGAGTTCTGAAGGCAGTCTTCGGAATGTCTTCTTCTCGAACCCTCAGAAGGCAGTCTTCGAGATGTCTTCTTCTCGAACCCTCAATTGGTGATAACCTGACCTTAGGTCGATCTTCGAGTAGACACTCGACCCTTGAAGTTGATCGAATAAGTCATCAATTCTTGGTAGCGGATAACGGTTCTTCACCGTTAGTTTGTTTAGTTCCCGATAATCTATGCACATCCGTAACGATCCATCTTTCTTCTTGACGAATAGAACTGGAGCTCCCCATGGTGACGAACTAGGTCTTATAAAGCCTTTGTCGGAAAGCTCTTGTAGTTGATCGACAATCTTTCATTTTCTGATGGGGTCAAATCGATAAGGTGCCCGTGCTAAAGGTGCCAAGACAGGTACTAGATCAGATGTGGAAATTCCTCTCTGTCTGGTATGTGGAAGACCTGGCAAGTCCTCGGGAAATACTTCGGGAAAATTTTTGACGATCGGTACATCTTGCAGTTGCTTCTTCTTTGACTTGTCTCCAGTCTCCTTGATGGTAATATGTGCCAAAAAGACGTGAGATCCTTTTAGCAGATACTTTTGAACCTTGGTACACGAGATGACGTTTAGTCGCGTCCTGTGTCCTTTACTACATCCGTCACTGCGAATGATTAGGATTTCGCTCCCGGAGGGGATACGAACAATCTTCTTAGCACAGTCGATAACGGCACTGTATTTTGACAACCAGTCTATGCCAATTATGACGTTGAAACTACCCATCTCTACCGGCATTAGGTTGATGTTGAAGGCGATGGTTCAGAAAATTTACGTACAACCCCATCAATGTAGTTTTTACTCCAATATCCTACCAGACTATGCCTACTCAACGTTATAACCATGATCTAGTATATTGGGGATGATGTCAAGCAAAGTACTAAATGCAGCAGATACGAAACTCCTATCGGCACCGATATCAAATAAGATGTAAGCATAAAGGTTGTTTAGAAGGAACGTACCCACAACGACGTTATCTGGGTTTGCCCCCGCATTTAAAACCGCCCCATACAAAATTCGGCTGGAGCCCTGTTTTTTCCCAGCTGATTACCACGATCAAATTGTTGTCTCAGTTTCGGCAGTTTCTTTTAAAGTGGCCTTGAGCTCCGCACTCAAAGCAACCATTGCCCTGCTGATTATTGTTGTTGTTACGGTAGTTGTTGTTGTTGTTGTTGTTACGGTTGTTGTTGTTGTTGTTAGCAGGCCGTATCCTACAGTCCCTGGCCAGATGGCCAACCCTATTGCAGTTACTGCACCTAGGCGGACAAGGACCTGCTTCATGATGGCAATTACACTTGGCACATAGAGGCTTAGACCCTTCGTATGGCTTTCTGTCACTATTGCCTGCAGCATAGGCCTGGCCTGTGTTCTGCCTCCTATTCTGCTGTTGTTGGTTTTGATTGTTCTGGGGAAGATCATCATACTTTCTTTTCCTTTCTGCCTGACGTTCAGCTAGGCGAGGGGTCTTATCCTCCTTCCAAACTCAGTTGTAAACTCAATAACTTCTGTGCTTGGTCCTCTTATGACTTTGATGCTTTACACTGACAAGTATCATATCAGGGCAATCCACCGATATACTTTTCAATCTTGTCTATCTCTTCTGGGAACATCCTGGAACACATCAAAGCTAGTTGCTGAAATCGTCGACTATAGGCCACCACATCGGTGCCCTTAACCTTAAGATTCCACATCTCAGTTTCAATCTTTTTGATCTCACCCCTCGGGCAGTATTTATCAGTCATCATTTTCTTCAGTGCTGCCCATGGCATGGCATGAGCTGCTTCAGGAGTAGTGGTCTTAACATGGGAATTCCACCATGTAAGAGCATCGTCTTGTAGAGTGCAAGTCGCAAATTTGACTTGACAAGATGCTGTGCAGTTGCTAATGCTAAACACAGACTCCATTTTCTCAAACCATCGAGTGAGTCCGACGACTCCCTCAGTACCTTTGAAGTCCAAAGGTTTGCATTTCAAGAATTCAGAGTAAGAGCATTCGCGAGCAGTTTGTGCTGGCCTTGGTCCTGAACCATTGCTGGCGTAGCCATTCCTAACTCTACTTGCTTCTGCTTCAGCCATTGCAGCAGCAACTCCTTGGTCAATTAAGGCCTGAAGTTGTGCCTCAGTAACAGTTGTGGTGGTTGCTGTTGGGGCTGGTGTGACTGGTGTTGACCTTGTGGCTCTCTTTGGTGCCATTTTCTTCAATCACAAGAAAATACAATACCCGTTAGATTTTAATATAATCATAACGTGACATAACATATGCATCATAAATAAAATAAGATCACCTCACACAGTGAAATATACAACCAAGCACAAATCGACATAACATAATACATCCATTCCATATTTAATCTGGAAACCATACATGATCTTTTGGTACCATAATGATTGCCCTATCTCGGTTACAAATAAAAATCAACAAGAGGCCCTACCTTAGTCAGCTGTGAGTTACCCGAAACTTAGTACTATAACAGGAGAGCTAATCAGAAATAAAAGATCTATACAAGATACAACCAAACAAAAAGATCTATAACCGCCTGCTAGTGAGAGTATCCCATAAAACTTAACAACGAAAGACTAACATTGCAATAGTAGCTACAATCATAACCAAAGTCTAGGAACTGCTACCAGTGTCCTCCAATGTGTCAACGCGTGATCTAGCCTCCAGGCCTGGGTACGCATGATATGCTGAACAGCAAGATCATCTGCAGCCTGACGTGCCCACACTTGTGGGCGACGCACCTCAGTCATCTAATACGTAACTCGTGCCTCTAATATTGCCCGCAGTAAGCTTCAACCTATCCAAGTCCTGACGTCGAATACTCCTTTGCTCGTAAGCAAGTCTCTCTCTCCTTCAATACCCAATCTCAGCTCTCAACAGCTGTCACGATCCTTCTGGGCATCGGTGATGTCGTGAGTGAAACTCCGAACCACGATAGAAAGAACTAAGACCACCAAAACTACATGAACAAATAATGTTACCACTCTAACTAAAGCGAACATCTACCTGATAACTACCCTTATGTTGACCATCTCTAAGGAAGGCGGCCAGTCTTCATCATCCTCCCTCAGTATCTCGAAACCACCGCGAAACCCTGGTCCTCCCATAAAGTGTCCCACAAAACTGTAATTCGACTCTATGGGCCATATGGGTCCCTGGCTGTCTCGCAGCAGCACAGAACTATCGCCTCCAACCTCAACACCCATCTGGGAAGTAGTAAGTAGTCTATCCTCTTCCGACCGGCGTGTCAGCCTTGGGAATATCAGCTCTGCGGCTAGTAGATTGTGCAGGTAGTGGTATAGGTAACAATGGTGGGGTCCCTGATGGGTGTAGTAAATGATGGAGGGATGATGATACATCTCTCATCTCAGCCGCGAGTGCTCTAGGACTTAGGGGTCGAATAACGTGCGATAAAGGATTGTGTAGTAGAGGTGTAGGTGCCTCATCCTCAGCAGGCACTAAGTCCTCAGGATGCTCATACTCCAGAATGTACACTGTTACATGATCCTCCATCTCCATAGGATCAGGTACATACTCTGGAGAACGTGGTCCTGCTCCAACAACTGTCGGGCAGCCTCCTCGTAAGGATCCTCAGATGGAATACTCCAAGATCGTGCCTCAGAGTGAACAGAAGTATAGGTAACTGCGGAATCAACTAACATGACTACTGTGACCAGCAGAAATAACTTATATGAGGATATATATAAGGCTCTTATTGTAATATACCGTAATATAGTATAACCTACGTAAATCAATTAGAATGCATCTAGTCCAACATAACTCATCCAACAACTATGCTTCACATTGATTGGTGATATTATGTTGCTAGCGGGTCGTGATGTGTGGGAGGGGTGTGGGCGAGGGATGAGTGGGACATAAAAAACCGTATTTTATGAATGCAATGTTTGAAAACGGTTATAGTCCAGCAAAAACATTTGACCTGGTTCTCTATAACATTGGCTCTGATACCAATCTGTAACACCCCCAAATTGGGTCGCAGTGGAATAAGGGTCCGGGTGTGTTACTTCATAGAACAATATCACAAATATATATAGAACGACCAAAAAGGTCGTTTTAAAACCGATACATCGGATTTAACAAATATTTGATACAAATACCCGAAGCTTTTAACTGTTCCTTATTAAATTTTTAACAAAAGATACTGGTTCACAAACACATTAGTTTCCCCAAAACATAATTCAACCATATCTTTACCATGACTTCCCATAACAAAGTCACCAATGTATCCTGGCACCTTATGCTTACTGATCCCTCCTTGAAAAACATCTATAAAACGCAACAATAATGTTTGGATGAATTCAATAGGTTTGATAAATCATATAATATGCAGGACCCGCAAGACTTTCCCCGTGATAATGCAACACACATCCAGACATCACAAAACCACGAATTACATTTTCCTAAGCGCCATGACACTGAAGCACCGACGAACTTTCTTGCAATAACAATAGAAGTATTGCAATTTTTACTTTTCTTGCCCGATTAGATGTTCAAATCAACCCGAAAATATCCCCAAAAATGCGACATGCTATACGTTCGGATCCCGGGTGATACTAGCACCCGAACTGGGGAGGTACGTTTTCCCCCAAATAGACTATTCATAACAAATCCACGCCAACTAAGAATGCATTAATCAACTACATACTATGCAATTGACAGTTCATGATAATGGCTCAACATGGGTTATCGCTATATATACAACTGTAATCAATATAAAATATCTACTTGCGTCCAATTTATAAAACAAAGCATGTTTCCACCCCATAGTTATAATCATTAAAATCGGTAAAAATGTGGGCCTAAGACCGCACCTTGAGTTCTGATAATCCAAATATCACAGATAAAGCGTCACGCAAATCGTGCAGATGCCAACCTAATTTAATTTAAGTCGCGTTCAGTAACCATGTACTCTATTAACTAACATCATATACAGGTCTATACTAGGTACATCATACCTATCGTCGGTCGGGCTATCATTGTTAAGCGGTCATGTAAGTGAACGTATAAGACTAGGACACATTATAAAATCGTAAATCCCAGCAATCTCGATACGCCACCCGAAGGGCCTCATTATGAAACTCCCTAGTAATATAGTATCTTTTGATAACCACATATATTCTATATAGCTCAATCACCATCTAAATGTTTAATTGAAAACATGTTTATAAATTAAAAAACGTTATAAACCACTTTTGGTAAAATCGCCATACTTCACGATTCTACTCCGTTGTCTTGCGTTTCTTATGCCCATCTTTTCGCATTAAGACGGTATCGATATTTGACATTTTTAAAAATTGGTCCTCTGATGACAGTAAATTGTAAAATGTTCACACCAGACATGAGTTACACTTATAAGTTTTTTAATCGTCGTAAAACCCGTAAATTTGTATTTATTCGTATACTGAGACTCGCTCCGATTTTAGTGTTTCTTGCGAGGACGTCGCGTTCATTGAAAATCCACTCAATTTATAAGGTTTACAAAAATAATAACTTTCTTCATGAATATGTTTGTACTATTCATAGTTTATAAAATTATTTTTATGAGAATAAAAAACCTTTAACTATCCGAATACTCCGCGAAATTCATAAACTTCTTCAATTAATTAATTGAAAATTCATGATCTTATCATTTTGGGAATCCTAAAAATATGTATATATATGTTAAAAACACTAAACTAGCGGTTTGATATAAGTTTTATAAAAAGTTATTTTATACACACCGTTTAATTAACGGTAATACCTCGGTTTATAACATTAAAACTTTTTCGTTATTATCCGTTTGACAAGTTCTTTACCTTTTCGGACTCGTTGTGAAATGTATTATCTATAAAAAAAAAAATAAGTAAACTTTTATTACCTGTTTGACAGAATGGTTTATGCATGACTTTCCTAAGTCGCATTTTTTGCCTTGTTTTTATATTTTTTCCACTTTTAATACTTTTTTAACCACAAAGTCCTTACCACTTTATATATGTCATATATCAATATATATATCGTCCCATAGGTCCATCAAAGGTCCTCATGTGTCCAAATTTTATAAGTCTTTAATAATTACTTATAAAACATAAACTTTCATACTACCATAAATCACTAGTTGTAAGCATATGATTATTTTTACATAAAAACCATAAGTAATACAAGTCTTCTCCTCTTGTTAGAACCTTAATTTAATGATCATATAAACATTACTATAAGGTCCATAATTAACCTTAACAAGTCATTTGCATTTCGTTCAACTTGAAACATATTAAGAAACTATTATAAACCCTAATTCAATAGTTAATCAGTTTTAAACACGCAAAATAACATGGTACAATATGTTCTCATCCATATTAACATATATTAGCTAATAACACAACAGGTATATTAGTGTAAAAAATGACCATTGCAAAGTAAAAATTCATTTAACAGTTTAAATCTAAATGGTGATTGCAAACTAAAATAGACTTAACATAGACATAAAATGAAAAGTATAAAAACATAAAGGGTGCTAGTAGACCTTATGATGTATGATGATGATGAACAAAGTAATCTAAACTCTTGTTTAGATAGAAATCCAAAGCTTGCACAATAAAAACCCTAGCTTTCCAAGATAAAACCCTAGTTTCACTTTTCCTGATTAATACTTGAAAAAGGTAATCCAAGCTTGGAAACACCTAGAATATCTTAGGGATAATGTGTATAGACTTATAGTTGTAGAAAATTTATATGTATGGGGTAGGGGGTTTTCATTTTCTTGCCGTGGCCTAAAGAGGGGAGGAAGAGAGGATTTGGTTTGATTTTTAGTTAAGTGTATGCATGTGTGTTTCTATCTCTTGCAATATAGGAGTTATATAAGTGAAGGGGACTCGTCAAATAATGAAAAACAAAGACCAAAGACTATGGTCTAAGGGGGAGGGGCGGCATGATGAGGGTTTTGGGGAAAAGTTGGTTAATTTCACTATGTACTAGGTTAGGTCTTTACTAACTTCTTATGTACATCCTAGGTCTTTAATTCTTAGGTAAGGAAAAGGAGTTATGCAAGAGGAGTGGGAAGTGGAGGGACATACAAAGGTATTTTGATCTTCCCACGAAGCAAACCAAGTAGCTGATGAAAAAGAATTTGGTTTACTAGAAAGCCTACGTGATTGATGCGCGAGACGTGAACTGAAGGTGAAAGAACGATTAATTAAGAGTATGTCCACAAGATGCACAGACAGAGGGAATGGAACTAAACTAAAATCAGTTGGCTGCACAAGGGGGCATTGCAGTCAACGTTCCCCCCCCCCCCAAAAACTTCAATTGACACCACTCTAAATGTAAAAGACATTTTTTATGTGGTTTGAACAATTTCATTTTCTAAATTAAGTTAAAAAACGCTCACTAGCACGATCCAAATACATACAGGTACATCTGACCCTAATACCTAGACCATCCTTTTATACACCAAGGATACCTAATGGCTTACAATAAGTTTCCATCCAATTCCTAAATTTTTTCCTAATATATTTCACGTCAGAGCTAAGAAGCGATAATAACCAACAGTACTAGCTTACATCCTAAGTCTATCTACCTCAGAGCAACATTAAAATATACAACATTTTCAACCTAACACTGCGTATACTAACATTTGTACTAGCAGCACTAATGACTTGGTATATTTTCTTCAGTCTTCAACAAGCAGTCTTAACCATAACCAACAACAGTATCATCGGTAGTACTAAGAATCCTTTTAATCCTAACACATTTCTTAATTTATATTTCAGGTGTTTTTTCTCGGTAAAATTCATCCAATAAATAGCAGTGCTGATGAGGAGGGCGGAACAACTGTTGTTTGATGTGATCAGAATGATGCGAGCATTCGAAGAAATGCAAAAAAGGGTAACTAATTAATAAAACACCCTTGATTTTTGATTCTACATACATGTCTTATATAATTACCGCGGTGTTTGATATGCAAAACAGGAAACGTTAAAATCTGTGGGAGCTTAAGAAAATGACTAGATCAATCCGAAAGAGGATTCCTGTCAAGTCAAGATTCCTACTCCAAAGAAATGTGTCGTTACTAATACCACAATATGTATTTTCAACATGTTTCATAGATTCTTTTGTTTAATTAATTTCTAATACATACATGCAACAAATCATTTTTTAGGCAATAAAGTGCAGACTGTGGCACTTAAAGAAAACAACTATTATTGCTGAGGGTACCGTATACAAGAGTGATGGGAAAATAATGCTTCATAACAAAGCACTCCCAAAGGATTGCTATAAAGTGTCAATATAAGAATCTCGAGGTGGATGCTACATTTAACCGGATGTAGAAGTAACGGATGGCACAACAGTTTTTGGATGCAGTAGTGGTTTTGTTGCATGGCCAAAGGAATCACGTATGTATTGGATCCAAAGGACAACATGTGTTCTAATGAACCTACATATATATAATTTCTTCAAGTTTAATTCATGTTTTGATACACAAGGGCCACTTGTTTCCGCAGCAACACCACCAAGTACCATACAAATGATCACTGGTGAGAACAAAACTGCACCTAAAGTACAAACGAAGCGCAAAAACGTTTACGTCTCTAGTGATGCCATGCAAAAGGAAGCTAATAAGAAGAGGAGTCAGAAGGCCTTAGTTTATTGAGAAGTTTAGTATATACGACATTACCAATTTTATATTGGTTCAGTTTATAAACATAATCCAGTTTTATTGTATTTGAATTCTATTTTGATATATATATTTATTTTGTTTTGTATATATATTGAATTCTTAATTGACTAAAAGCATGCATATGGTCACACTTGTTAACACCACTTTTTGGTCATTGGTTTGTTTAATTCTTTGTTGACTAAATACTACCAAAGGCCACACAAACATAAAATTCATGTGCCATTGTAGAATTAAATAGTCACACAAAATACACATTTCCTTCAACTTAAACACCATATGGTAACACTTATTAACACTTGGTCACATTATGCTTAATTGTATGTGACAAAAATACCCAAAACAAACAGCTTTGTGTGACTAAATTTGCAAAAGCCACACAAACATAAAATTTATGTCCATTGAGAACAATAGTCACCACAAAATACACATTTGATTCACCTTAAACAATATATGTCACACGTATTAACACCACTTTTTGGTCACTATTATCTTAATTTAGTGACTAACTACACCCAAAAAACATGCTTTGTGTGACTAAATATTACAAAAGGCCACACAAACATAAAATTCATGTGGCCATTGGATGATTAATAGTCACACAAAATACACATTACTTCACTTTAAAAACAACAATATGGTCACACTTATTAACAATTGGCTACTTTATACCTTAATTATAAGTGACAACATACTAAATCAAACATGCTTTGTGTGACTAAATATTACAAAAGGCCACACAAACATAAAATTCATGTGGCCATTGGATGATCAATAGTCACACAAAATAAACATTTCTTCACTTTAAACAGCATATGGTCACACTTATTAACACTTTTGCCACTTTATGCACAATGTAGGTGACTAAATACCCAAAACAACAGGATTGTGTGGTGACTAACTATTAACAAAGGGCCACACAAACATAAAATTCATGTGGCCATTGGATGACCAATATCACACATTTACACTTTCTTCTATTTAAAACACCATTGGTCACACTTATTAACACATGTTGGTCACTTTATGCTTAGTTTGTATGTGACTAATTACCCAAAAAAACATGGGGGCCTATTTTTTTTTTGTATGAATAAATATTACAAAAAGTCACAAAACGTCAATTTCATGTGGCCATTCAAGATCAATAGGCCACCCAAAATACACATTTCTTCAATTAAACACCATAGGGTCACACTTATTAACACTTTGGGTCACTTTAATGCGAGTTGTAAGGTGACTAAATACCCAAAACAAACATGCTTTGTGTGGCTAAATATTACAAAAGGTCACACAAACATAAAATTCATGTGGGCTATGTGGATGAACAAATAATCACACCAAATGCATATATTCTCACTTTAAACACCATATGGTCACACATCTAACACTCTTTTTTGGCCACTCTCGTTTAGATTGTATGTGTACTAAAGAAACAAAAAAAACTGCTTTTTTTTGGTTTACATTTTTACCGGTCACATAAATTGTACTATGTTAGTCACACCAAATTTGGATAACGACACTAAACCTTCATAGTGTGACAAACTCCGAATGCGTGACCGAGTGACCTACGGCACCGCGCGAAACCTTTTGACACACTCGAACTTTTCGCGTGTGTTGACAATGGTAATAAATAGTCACACATTATTTTGGTGTGACCTATAACCACTTTTTGAACTAGTGGAAAGCAATAATAGGAACACTTAAATGCTCTAATCCCTCATCAAACTCAAAGCATACAATAACTCAAGAAATCGTATTGTCTTGTTAAAAGTCAACGGTTTAAGTACGATTGCACATCGTATTTGGATGCTAGAGAACATTTTTCTATACCACCAAAATGAATACATCATGAAGCAACAAAAAACATAGGATAAAGTTGTTAATAATTAGAAAAACGGAAATCCTTAATAAATCGCAAAAGAGAAAAGGAAATTACTAGCAGTTTTTCTAGCAGTTATTTTCCTTAACCTTGAAAATTTTTCCTAAGATTCTACATACCCTTGAGGTAAAGTAGAAGGATGAATTGCATGCAAAAATTTCAAGTTAAAGTATAGTAGAACTTGATGCACTTCCTTGAATATCTAAGTACTTGTTTACTAGTCTGTGAGGCTCACATTAAGGATATGTGCAGATATTCAAGAAGTAAAAAGTAAATAAATTCTACTTGCACTGCTTGGTATATGACAAACATTTAATGTATCTTATCTAGTGAGAGCAATTCTTACTACTAAATAGACCGCACTAGTAATTTTCTAAATTAGTGGGAGCTATGAGCTTATCAACTTGTGATAGCATTCTTATTTGATGTTGACTTTTAAAGGTTAATGAATAACGATTCCTTACGATCTGAGTAGCGCAACGTATTCCATCCACCCAGATTCTACCAGAATCTAGAGAAATTCTATTGACTGTCACCAAGAGGTATGATCTTGAAAATAAGTAGACGTGTAAAAGGAGGTAATTATAATTATGGTGTACAACATAATTATAAATGCATCACACACGTGGACTTGTAGAGACTATAACAACCCAAGAATTTTCATCAACCTATTTTACTATGATCACAATTGTACGGGGAAATTTTTCGCTTTATTACATTACTTGCATTGTCAATATCTCAATATATAATGTAATTTGCATAACTAAAGTAGACGAGCTCACGCAACCTATCTATGGCCATCCTGTCTTCATATATGTCAAGCAAACATCACAATATGTCAAGTCAATATCATCATATTCTTATTACAAGGTACATTATTCCTATTATGTACTATTCGCAACGTTATATCAAAACGGGCTTTAAACCGTTGTCATATACCTCTAAACCCTAATTCCATGAAGGATTAACATCTAAAGTGAATGTACAAGCTTCTAAAGCATATGTATAAGTAATATAACATCTCACATAAGAATGCTTTCCTTTCAAAGTAAAGTACAAGTCCTTAAAGCTTAATGTACAAGTCATTAATGCACGATATCCGAAATAGCCGTTTTACCACCATTTTCCTAAGTAATCTTGTACAATCTATCAAGTACAAGATGTAAGCAAGTCATACATCATATTTTCAATCCATAATCATTCTTATATCGTGAATTCATAAGAAACCAAGGATAGAAACCCTAACCCGAACTAAATAGTAACCTATGACCCGTTTATTGATCTTTATCCATTTTAAAACTCAACCAACACTCAAATAAGTTGTAATAACTTATTTTATATATCACTCCTATTCAATCATCATTTCATCTAATTACTTCAACATCCTATTTCATTTTATTTAAAACGAATCCAAGAAACCTAAATGTACCTAATTAGTCATTTGACCCCGTTTACTGTTTCTAACATTTTAAACCCAAACAAAACCAAGAGCCCATTGTAACTCATAATATCATTATTTATCATTTTCCATAGCAATGTAGCAAGGAATCAAAGCCTAAAAAACCAAATGATTCAAATATAAACCCTAATCTAACCTACGGCTTATAACTTTCAATTTCGACCCCATTTTTATACTTAAACCCAAGATCCAAACCTCATAGATAAATCCTTTATATAAGTCCTAAGATTAGTATTCCATCATTCCTAATCAATAATATTCGAAATACAAGCCAAGAAAGCCAAAGAAACCCTAAACGAGCTTTATGTGAACACATGACCTTATTTACTCAATATCGACCCATTTTAAACCAAACCACCTATCATTTTTCATCAAGTATCCAAGATATAAACCTTGTAAACCCATATTAACATTCACATTGTAAGCATGCTCGAAATCTAAGCCTTGAATTCACAAGAAAACCCTAAACCGTACCAAATGGAACCCACGACTTCATTTCTTCCTTTTAGACCCATTTTAACCCAAACCAATGCTAAATCCTATTGACACTCCTGATTACAGACCCAAAGAAAGTATTCCAACCATCATTATCATTGTACACGAAATGTGAGCAATAAAAACTTGAGTTCGAACCATATAACCCAAATTTGACTCGCAAGGGTTACTTATCTCCTTTGACTCATTTTAAACTCACCATGAGCAAGATAAGTACATGACACCTTAAATGATATTCAATAGCAGCTTACATACCAACTTACACCATTCCTTGTCCAAAAACAAAGCCACATGATCCTTCTTTTTATCCAAATAGCCGCGACAGCTAACAAGCTTGTCCACGACCATCAACCTAACTCTTAGACTTCCACATCTGGTTTATAGCTTCAACACATCCCATACAAGTACCCTCCATGGGTCCATGATAAATTCTAAAGGTTGCTTACTCCTCTTGCTTCTAAACTACTATAAATAGGACCTTAGATAGCTCATTCAAACTTGCACCACACCTCCTCCTCTATAACCCTTATAGGCAGCAATCCTTTGCTCCCTTATGATCCTAGGATCATTAAATAAGTTCAAGAAGTGAAGCCCTAAAGAATTGAAGCCCCGGAGTAAAGATACAAGGCGTACGAGTGGAAATACTACCCGAAATGACCCATTTCCACCATTTTTGCTCCTTGAAGCTCAAACCTAGGTTCTAGATATTCTACTTCTGCTCCTACACTTTTATAATGTTCATATGATCCTAAATATACTCTTGTTAAAGTTTCATAACTCAATTCATGCTCATTTTCCATTTTGATCCAAAACCGTACACCCGAAACCCTAATTTCACGTTTTTCTTAAAACTAAATGTTATAATGATTAAATATTGTTATAATCTATCCTAGCATGCTTAAATAATGTTAAAATAACCACTTTATTGATTAATTAAGGAATTTGAACTTAAAACCCGCGCGTTTACGTTTTGAAACCCTAATTTGACCCGTTTTGCTTCCTAGCTTAACGAATCGTTATTCTAAACTTTCGTTGCGTTAAATCTTCATATTTTAGTTTATTATAACTTATAAATGTCTATTGAAATGTTAAAATAAGCTTGCATGGCAATTTGGACATGTTTTGTAAATATTATCCATGCAAGGGGTATATATCGTAACTTTCTGAAACTTGTAACTAAAGGGGCTGAAAATGTCATTTTATCAAAGTTATAACTATAAGGGTCTATTATGTCACTTTTCAAAGTACAAGGTTTACTTGGTATATCTTTTAAAGTTAAAGGACCAAAGTCGTAAAAGTGCAAACTCCAAGGGCCTAATTGCAATTTTCCAAACCCCAGGGTCTAAAATGTAACATTTTGAAAAAGTGTAAAATCATATTCAAAACATTACCTAACATAACTTTAATTAATCTTATCTCGTGCTAACCATTTCAAGATATTGATTAAAACCTAAACTGACTAGGAGAATACGTATTCACAGCGTACTAAGAGGCGCTTCATATAAAGAGGTTTCACTTGGTATTACGAGCTTACTGAGTTGTTGGTTTACTATGTAAAGAGCCCTAAACTCCTCAAACGTTTACAAATGACTTCAGAATTATGATGGCCCGAACATGATACAATAATTCCAAACTTTCCAACAATAAAAGACTCTCGGGAACACATCAAAAGTTTTTTAGCGCAGTACAATCTTCCTAAGACTCAACATATTTACTCAGGTTGCGTGACGTGGCTATTTACTATCATTTTGCTATATCAACCTTCCCCGATTAAGATTGTGATAAGGTCGCCAGCTTTCATTTTAGAATAATTATTACATCTACCTATCAGGTGAGATTCATAGCCTCGCTTTTACTCATTTACATGTTTTATAAACCCGCGAGGGGATACATGCTTGTTACACTCCCTTTTACATACTCTTTTATCTATTACAAATTGATTACTTTTCAACTACTTTAGTGATTTCATAGCCACACTTTTAATCTCTTAATTTATTTCATAAACCCGTGAGGAGGATACATGCTATTAAAGTACGGATACAATTGTTTTTACCAGACTATATGCTAATCTGATGTATCATTACAATCAATGTCTAAGTTATAAATCCTACAAGTCGTTAAATTTGACTTCAAGTCGTTAAATTGACTATGGATATTAATCTGTTAGTATCATAGATCCTACAAGTCATTAAATTTGACTTCGAGTTGTTAAATTGACTTTGGATATTAATCTGTTAGTTTCATAAATCCTACAAGTCATTAAATTTGACTTCGAGTCGTTAAATTGACTTTGGATATTAATGTTAGTGTAATAAATCCTACAAGTCGTTAAATTTGACTTCGAGTCGTTAAATTGACTTTGGATGTTAATATGTTGATATATGAGCTCTTCGAGTCGTTAAATTGACTTTGGATGATAATGTGTTGATGACATGAGAACAAGACCAATCAGACCAAACAAGGCAATAACGGGATAATACATTGTTACTATGATTCATTGCGATTATTACTAATAACGGGTATATAATAACATGACCCAAGATCATAACAATATCATTTTCATAATAATTGTGTTTATACAATTATTATACTATTACTTATATTCAAACTGTTTATATCAAACCTATGAATTTCACTCAACCATTGTGTTGACTTTTTAGCATGTTTATCTCAGGTAATTGAGCAAGTTGCGGCACGGAGTGGCATGGAATCGAAGATGGCTGAACTGTTATCATTCAAACATGATGTTTTAGATTTTGGGACCTGCCTTTATAAAACTCTAATTTAAAATGAATGATAACGTATCTTTTGAACAAACGTCTCTTTTGGGTCATTTTCTATGATTATGATTGTTGTTTCCATGAAGTAATACCCCAAATTAGCTTCCGCTGCTATATTGTAAAAATGGGGGTGTTACATAATTCTTCACCATAAACATCGATTAAAGCTCTTGCCGACCTCAAGAAAGGTCTCTCGAGGATGAGGGGAACCCAAGGATCAACATCATAATCAACTACAACGAAGTCGGCCGGAAAATAAAACTTTCCTACTTTCACAAAAAACATCTTCGGCGACACCTTTCGGATGAGCGACCGATCGGTCTGCGAGTTCGAGTGTCATGCGGGTCAAAGTGAGTTTCGGGAGCGAAAGCTGCTTCCAAACGGAAAGAGCCATCAGATTAATGCTAGCGCCAAGATCGGCCAAGGCTAAGCATTCATCTAGCTTCGAAAAATCATACAGGATTAGAAACTTGCCGGGGTCTCCAAGGTTTTCGGGCAATTTCTTTAGGAGCACCGGAACAATTTTCATTTAACGGAGTATTTGCTAATTTGAACAACTTTTCCTTATTACTTAGAAGATTCTTAAACGTAGAAGCAAACATACGGACATTTGAAGAAGAGCATCGCGAAGCAAAAATACGAAGTGTAAGTCTTTGAAAGATTGAAGAAACATCAACATTTAATTATTATAGCATTTTCACGGAGCTTTTGGTATATTTAAGCCTCGAAGGATAAGTATTGTCGGTTTAGGAATTAGTCTTCGGAGCAGACTTCCGGTTTCGAATCGGTCTTGGACAGTCGAAAGGTTGGACGTGTGCGTACTTCCCTAAACTTGTATTGCATTTTTTCCTTTGTTTCCCGTTTACACGTCCACTTCTTCGGAGGAGAGAAGGAGTATGTTGGAATTGTAAGGTCCATCATAACAACACCACTTCGGGTGTAATAACTTTCACATCACCTCACGGGTTAGCAACGGAATTACTATAAAGTGAACCCGAACCCGAGGAATTTTGAGTTTGCATATTAGTAAAAATGTTTCATTATTTGATTGTTTAATTATCTATTTATTGGATCTTGCACCAATCGTAGATTTGAACTCATTTCGCAATTCGTCCTTCATGATCGTCATTTGAGTTTGCAATTGCTCCTTAGCGAAGCTCATTACTCTTCATGAAGCTGTTAACTCGTTTAAAGTTCCAATTTGCAGCTTGAAAATTTAGAGCTTGAAATTTCGGAGGAGCTTGATAATTGTTGTTTCCTTGATTGAAGTTTTGCCCTCTTCCTTGATTGTTCAGAGCTTGATAATTTGGGGCTTAAAAATTCCCTTGATTTTGATTTTGATTGTATCGGTTTTGATTATTTTGCACATTCGGTTGATTGAAACCGGGTGGTCCAAGGTAATTATTCGAGCGATAGCTAAGCAAATTACGGTCACCTTGTGGTTGGTAGGAATTACCCCCCAAATTATGGTTACTCGTAGTAGCATAAACGGCCTCTTGAGTGTAGCCATCGGCGGCTGGGCACTCGGTAAAGGAATGGGGACCACCACAAGTTTTGCATTTTGTATCAACAGATTTGATCGTTTGTATTTGTCTCATCATCTCTACAAAATTCTTATTCATCATTTCCATTTGTCGAACAACTTCCGGACTCTCGGTAGTAGTAGTAGAAGAGATATTTCTAGACGTCTTGTCTTGAGATGCTGAAGTGTCCTAATGGTTGTGGTGAGCAGTCGTGTTCTCGATCAATTCGTAACGTTCTTCCGGTGTCTTTTGCATAAAAGTTCCTCCCGCTGCAGCACTGATGGTGTCCCAATGACTTAATGTCAAACCATTATAAAACGTATCAATTTGTGTAACTAAACGCATATTATGGTTAGGACACCGATCAATTGAAAATTTATAACGCTCTCATGCCTCGAATAATGATTCGTGTAGTTTTTGCTCAAATTTTGTTATCTCGTTCCTTAATTTAGTCACCATTGACGGAGGAAAATATTTTGAGAGAAATTTCCTCATCATATCATCGAAAGAGTGGATGGAATTCCTTGGAAGGCGATCATAACATACGATAGCATGATGCGTCAAGGAATACGGGAAAAGAGACAAGCGAAGGGCGTCAGCGGAGACCCCATTTTGTTTCATATGTTGAGTAATTTCAAAAATTTTATCAATATGTCTATTGGCATCGTCGCCCAGTAATTCGTGAAATTGATAAGTATTTTGAACTTGTTGTATCATGTGATGACGAAGTCCAAAATCCGTTGCTTGAATTGGAATCGAGGCAATTGGTCCGCCCCGTCCATTTATAGACGGTTGGCACAACTCCTCCATTGATCGGGTAGCTTCCCATTAGGTCTCACCACCGAAGGTGGACCATTATTTGGTGGAGGAGGGGGCCCCGCAGGAGGCGGTCCCATGTTATTATGAGGAATGCTCATAACTTCTTCGAATTCGAAAAGAGATGACAGTTCTCCTAAATTCCTTCGTCGAATAAGACTCTCGGGGTCTCTAAGCGGAGAAAATAGATTAGAAGACGTAGAGAGAGCGCTCGTGCACTAAAAACAAGATAGAACGAAAATATTTTTGTAACCGATAATCGAACAAGTGTACGATAGCTCTCTAGAAAAACGCACAAAGAAGCAGAGGAGCAGGTAAGAGCGAAGCATTTTAAAAACCTTCTCTTTTCGGGTCGAAGTTCGTTGGATTGACCCTCCTTAAATCTCTCTTATAGTTTGTAAATCTAAAGGTAGCCGTTTTCACAAGTGACACAACGGTTATTTTTGAGTTTTTCAATTTTTTTTGGTATTTTAAATAAATTGAAAACAAAATACTTTTGTATTTTTATGGTTTTTATAAAAGAAAATAGAAAATTATAAACAATAACTTCACAGGGAAGGATATTCAAGGCACTAACTTCAAATACTTTGCGAAAATCGTACACCTCTCCCAGCAGCGGCGCCAAAAAATTTGATTCAATCAAAATAGTTTATATATAATTAAATATATATCCTAAATATCTCAAATTAATTACAGTATAGAGAGTATCCCGTTTGATAAAAAATTGTTTGAGGACAAATAATATTTTATCTCCCGGATGTCGTATCCCGACAAGAGTTGAATTTGAAGTTCGCAAAAGTATTTTGTTTAATGCTTGGATATCAAATATTTTTGTTTTTGATTTTAATTCTACTTAACACAAAAGCAAATAAAGACAAGTTAGAATAACAATTAAAGCAATTTAGAAAATAAAACGATAACGAGAATTAAAAACGCTACAAATTAATCAAATATGACAAATTTAAACCCTAAAACACAAATTATGAACTTTTAAATCCTAAATGACTCAAAATAATTTTCAGAAAAGAAATTATATTTTTTGATTTTTATTTTATTTATTATGAATTAAAAACAGATTTAATCTAAATTAATTATTAAAAATAACAAACTAATTATTTAAATTCTGGAAAAATTAGGAAAACTACTTTAAACTATGTACAATCTAAGAAAATTAAAAACTAGAAAATTTGTTGAAAGAATAAGCAGATAAAAAGCAAATAAACTCGAAATAGAAAAAAACTGAAATGTGTTTAAGTAAAAAGTGAAACAAACCTATAAACGAAAAAGACCCAAGGGCGACTAGTTAAGGTGTTGTGTGTGTGAAGGAGAGGTCGCAGGTTCGAGTCCTAGACCTATCCTTTTTGCTACAGTATATTTATTTTTCTTATTTTTATTTTGAAACAGCTAAATTAAGTGAAAATAAGCAACTTTAAAAAATAAACTTTTTGGTAAAACTTATTAAAAAGCTTAGAAAAAGCTACTTTAAAACTGACAGATTTTCTTTTAAGCTTTTGAGGAAAAACAAGCTAGAACTAATTGGCTTTTTAGACTTAATAAGCTACTAAGTAAAGCAAATAAGCTTAAACAGATTAACACCTACAGCTAATAAGCACATATGATTCAAGATAAGAAATCAAATTAAGCTGGGTTTAAGATCAAATAAGCACTTGGAAAAAGGTAAAAGCATAAAACAGATTAAATTTGATATCCAAAGAACACATGGAATCTAAAATTAAGGAAATTGGACTAGAAAATAAGCTAGGAAAAGGACTTTAAAAATGACAGACTGACTAATATTTTTGGCTTTTTGAAAATTAATGACACTTTTGCAACTTAAGAACAAGACTCAATAAGCTAAGAAAAAGTTTAAAAGCTAAAAACAGATTAAGAGATTGACTTAATAAGCTAATACAAACTAAAATTAAGCTAGATTTAACATAAAATAAGCTAGAAATAAGGACTTGAAAAAGTGACAGACTACTATTTTTTTTGGCTTTTTGGATTTTAAAGGACAAATAAGCTACTGCAGACCTAATTTTAAGCTACTAAATGATGACTAAATATAAAAATAAGCTTAAACAGATTAAGCTTATACCCTAGTGAGCTTGTGTTATCAATTTCAGACCTAAAAACAAGCTTAATCTAATCTAAATTTGTTAATGAAATCAGGACTTTTAACTTGTGAAAATGAGATTTAAGAAACTATGACAGATTTGACTAAAAACTTTATTGACAAATGCACACTTAACCAAACTTAATTCTACTGCATAATGGACTCAAAACTAACATGAAATTGACACAAAATAGCACCTAAATAAGATCTAATCAAATAAGCTAAATTATAAGGCAAGAAACCCACAGATTCAAACCCTTCATAGATTAAACCTTAACTTTGATTTTTAAACTTAAACCACTTATTAAAACTGACTTATAAGCTTAGTTTGAGCTTATCAAACTTGGCTTAAAGGTCACAAGGCAAACTAACAGTACTAACCTAGGTTAGTACTGCTTGTGCCAAACACCCTTTAATAAGTTTGAAAACATATTTAAGCTTAAATAGTTTAAAATAAGTTGTAAAAACTTAAAACAGATTAAGATCTAAGTCTATGGAGAACTTTTAAGCAAAATTTAACCACAAATAAACACTAATCAATAAGCTAGAATAATAAGCATATTTTTGGTTTTTTAGACAGTTTTAAGCAAAAACTTAAACTAATTGAATCTAAACTATAAGCAAACAATTCTAAGCATTAATAAGACTAAATAAACAATAATAAGCAATTATAAGCAACAATAAGCAGAAATTAAGCTAAAAATGGAAAATAGAGTGTATACCTTGATCCTAGCTCAAACAAGGATCTAAAACTGCTCTTAAAGCTATTCTACAAGCTCCAGCTTATCAAAGATAAGCTGGTACTGTCCATAAGCCCTTCCCTTTTTGGCTTATCACCCACATTAAAAGCTGAGGTATTTTAGAGGAGGATTAAAGTGAATATCTAAACTCAGTTAAGTTTTTGAAGGCTTATCTGAGTATAAGCAAGCTTTTGAAGTAATTGAGAGCTTAAAGAGCTTATAAGACTGAATTTGAGCTTATTTAAACCATAAGTACATTAAGTAAAGACAATGAATAAAACACGAATTTAAAACAAAAACAATTTTATTAAGAATCCAAACATTTACAATACTTTGAAAAGAAAATTTACATGAAAATTAAACTATAATCTACTAAATCGCTACCTAATTACTAAAAAGCTTAAGCTAGCACTACTTCCCTCTAATATGTGAACCAGCTCTCTATTTATAGGGGAGAAGAGAATCTTCTAGGCCTTTAAGATGCTCCCCCATCTTCAAATCTTGGCCTTTAATCATTAACTGCCTCCAAATCACATCACCTCGTCCGTTGGATCAAGTGCCACATCTCACAACCAATCAAATTACTGGGGATTGCCAGCGTGGACATGTGGGGTGTCAGAGGTGTCAGGATTATACTTCTAGAAGGATGGGAGAGCGTGTAATTGGTTGATTTTACCTTGGTTCGTTTATACTATGGAGGTGAAATGAGAAGAGATAGAAAGGAGAAAGGGTAATAGTAACTTTGACTCGTCCTAAAATGGTTTGACTTGGGCCTTTTGTTACTATTATTTGTTTTTGGGCCGTTTGAGTGTATAAGAAAGGGATTTGGGAAAATTAATAATTTTGGGTTCTTGAGTTTAGTATTAAAGATTATGGGTTAACCCGGCCCATAAAGTGGGCTTGGGTTGATCCGTAGAAGATGGGTACGCCTTCGGCTTTGGTTTTGTCCGCGCTCTTTTCATTCCCATGCTCGGCTTTGTCTGTTTTGCCTTTGTTTTTGTCCTTTTGTTGATATCCGATACCTGCACAACACACAAAGCAAAACAAGCACATATATAGCATTTTATGTCCATTTGTGGTCATTTAGGCTCGATTTATTAGGTAAAAGGTATGTGTATTTAAGCACATACCAGGGTCCTAGACCAAAACACATAATTGTAAACAAAGTCAAAGTTCCTGTTGCTAGTGACAATGAAGTTAAACAATTCTATAAGCCATTATCTAAACCCGGAGTTGGATTTTCAAAACACAATTTTAGATCAAAAACTCCACCTCCTAGAAGAGTCAATAATAATTTTTCTTGTCCTAAAACGCCGCCACCAAAAAGACATGTTGGTCGACAAAATCAACCTCATGGATTTCCTGTAACTTGGAATAACTTTCCACGCCAAAGTTACATGCCATAGGAAATGTGTCTTCCATTCGTATAACCCAACCAATTGCATCAAATGCAAGGGATGTTTGACACTAACAACTTTGGACCCATAAGATATTCGGGACCAATTGTTTGAGTTATTGTTTTATATAAATAGATATGCTTTCGAGTCGACTTGGAGCCCGACGAATGGATCAAGGATAGCAGATGCTCTAAACATATGACGGGTAACCGAAAACTCTTCTCCACTTACAAGGCATACAATGGAGGTAATGTCATTTTTGGTAGTAATCTTCGCAGTAACATCATTGGCAAATGTAGGATTTCTAATAACTCTCTCAAAATAGATAATGTAGAACATGTTGGTAACATAGGATTTAACTTCCGAAGTATAGGACAAATATGTGATAATAAGTGTAAAATAACTTTCTCTGAACATGATAGTGAAATCACTAAGAACGGTAAAGTCATAGGTAGAGGTATTAGGAAGAAAGGCTTATATGTGATGAAATTAGGAAATAAGCCAAATGATCAAATTTGTCTAGCAACTATTGATGAGAATTCCACCTTGTGGCATAGAAGATTAGGTCACGCAAATATGCATCTTATTTAATCGTTAGCTTCTAAGGAATTAGTTAGAAACTTACCTAAGTTTAAGTTTGATCAACATTTTTTGATTCTTGCAAAATTGAAAAACAAGCTCACGTTAGTCACAAAGCTAAGAACATAGTCTCAACGACTAGATGCTTAGAACTTCTCCACATAGATCTTTTTGGTCCATCTGCCGTACGGAGTTACGAAGGAAACCGCTACACCTTAGTTATAGTAGATGACTACTCTAGGTATACTTGGACTAGATTTCTTAAGAATAAAACCGAAGCTTTCGATCAATTCGAAATATTTAGTAAGAAAATCCAAAACCAATTAGGATGTATAATAGTGTCAATAAGAACCGACCATGGTAGAGAATTTGATAATGAAGTACAATTTGGAGAATTTTGTAATGCCAATGGTATTACTCATAACTTCTCGGCTCCACGCACTCCTCAATCAAATGGTGTGGTTGAAAGAAAAAATAGGACACTTCAGGAAATGAATAGAATCATGTTAAACGAGAAATCGTTAACACAAAAGTTTTGGTGTAATACCGTAGATACTTCAACATATATTCTCAACCGAATCCTAATTAGAGTCATTCTAGGACAAACACCTTATGAAATCTTGAGAGGAAGGAAACCTACTCTTGACTATTTTAGAGTGTTTGGAAGCAAGTGCTTCATTTTAAACACTAAAGACTACCTTACCAAGTTTGACCCAAAGTCATACGAAGGTGTCTTTCTAGGTTACTCCCAAAATAGTAAAGCCTATATCATTCTTAATAAACACACTAGGAAAATTAAAGAATCACTCAACGTGACATTCAATGAAACTCCTCTACCCTCTAAGACATCACCTTGGTAAGTGATGATCTAGATGAAGAAGAAGCTATTAGGGAAATCGAAAAGAAAAACCTAGAAAATATTGTTGAGGATGAAACATTAGAGATTGACGAAATAGTCAATATTAAGGAATCTAGGAACCATCCCTTAGAAAATGTTATAGGAAACCTCAACCAAAGAACCCTTAGATCACAAGCCCAAAACCAAAGTAACTTCTACTGTTTTATATCAACTATAGAACCTAAGAATGTAAATGAAGCCTTAGGAGATGAAAGTTGGATAGTCGCCATGCAAGAAGAATTAAATCAATTCATTGCTAACAACGTTTGGGAGCTAGTTCTGCAACCTAAGAATATGACAATTATAGGAATTAAGTGGGTGTTTAGAAATAAGTTATATGAGAACGGTATTGTTTCTCAAAATAAGGCTAGGTTAGTTGCTCAAGGCTACAACCAACAAGAGGGCATCGATTATGATGAAACTTATGCCCTGGTTGCTAGACTTGAATCTATTAGGATATTATTCGCCTATGCTTGCGCCTTAGATTTTAAATTATTCCAAATGGATGTAAAAAGTGCATTCTTGAACGGTTTTATCAATGAGGAGGTATACGTGGCAGAACCTCTGGGATTCATTGATTTTGAAAAATTGGATCATGTTTATAAACTAAAGAAAGCTTTATATGGTCTTAAACAAGCACCCAAAGCTTGGTATGATAGATTAAAAGCTTTTCTTATTAAACATGAATATAAAATGGGAATGGTAGATAACACTCTTTTTACTAAGAAGAAAAGTTCAAATCCCATCATTGTTCAAATATATGTCGATGACGTTATATTCGGTTCGACTTGTCAAGACATGTGTGATGAATTTGCCAAAATCATGCATGACGAGTTCGAGATGAGCATGATGGGTGAACTTAACTTATTCCTTGGATTACAAATTAAACAAATGGAAGATGGTATATTCTTTAACCAATCTAAGTATATTAAAGAAATGCTTAAGAAATTTGGTCTAGAAGATTCTAAACCAATGAAAACCCCCATGTCCTCCGATACTAAACTCACAAAAGATGAAGAGTGTGAGTCGGTAGATAGTACCAAGTATCGAGGCATGATAGGTAGTTTATTATACCTAACGGCAAGTAGGCCCGATATCATGTTTAGTGTCTGCCTTTGTGCCCGCTTTCAAGAGGCTCCCAAAACCTCTCACCTTAAAGCGGCTAAGCGTATCCTCCAATAAATTAAAGGCACTACGCACTTAGGATTATGGTATCCTAAGGGGACCGACATAGAAACCGTAGTATATGCCGACTCTGATCATGCGGGAGATTATGTAGACCAAAAAAGCACTAGCGATATTTGTACGTTCGTGGGATGTTGTTTGACATCTTGGTTCTCGAAGAAACAAACCGCTCTTGCTATATCCACTACCGAAGCCGACTATGTAAGCGTCGGAAAGGCATGTCAACAAGCACTATGGATGAAATAAGCTCTCATCGACTACGACGTACGACTTGACGACGTTCCCATCATGTGTGACAACAAAGGTGCGATTGACCTTAGCAAAAACCCGGTGCAACACTCTCGTACCTAACACATCGAAATATATCACCACTTTCTTCGTGATAACGTCCAAAAAGGACATATCTCAATCAAAAAAGTGTTGTCCATCGACAACATCGCCAACATTCTTACTAAACCCCTTAAACATGAATCGTTTAACTATCTACGTCTTGGTTTAGGAATGATGGAACACATTCCATAAATCATATAAGTCCCATTCTCCTTCTTTTGTCTCAATTCTAGTTTGTGTTCTACTCCATGTGGTGACAACTTAAATACTTCATCCGAAGTACTTTAAGCACCTTTAATTAGCGAAATGCAAATTAAAAAGTCACCTCTCTTCGCAAATTTTTTGACAAAATCAAGTTCAAAAATGTAGCCTATGGGTGGCCCCCATATAGGCGGCCCCCCAATATATTTGGGACCGCCAGGAGATATGTGACCGCCATCAAGAAATCAAAAATATGATCACTTAAACAAAAAAAAATCAAACCATGAAAACAAACACTCCCCTTCGTGCTGCAAGTGACGAAAACGCACAATAACCCACCCAAAACTTAAATCCAACCATTAAAACATCAATTTAAGATCAAATCAACACTAATAATCAATCCTAACATCACAAAGATCATCAATTGTAAGTCATTTCATCTATTTTCTTTTAATTTGAGTCTAGGGTTCAACATGAACACCAAAAATCAAAATTGGGGATTTTCCATTTTTCTTCCAATTTTGTTCAATTAGAACTACTAGGATACAATGTACAACTAATATGCTTCCCGTAGACATAGGATTTGCATACATTGATGAGTTTGTCAAAAAATTGTTTTTGAAGTAAAACCCTAATTTTATTTTTCAAATCACTCACATTAGAAACACAATAAAATTTGTTGTTATGCATTGTCAATACAACCTAAAAACGTTTTCAAACACATGCATAATGATCTCATGAACAAATTTTGAGATACATAATTCATATGTATTTTTCGACTTGTTTGGATGAGCAAAATCAAATTAAGGAGCGTTTGGGTTAACTCTTAGGATTTTATTTCTAGGTCGAGTTAATCGTTACTCCACATTTGTTGCATATAGGCACACACTAGGCACTAACTCAAAACATAAAAACAAGTATAAATGATTAATATATGGGCTTGTTCATGATCTTCTAGGTAACAATGCCTCGAGCTACCGGTCTAGATCATCAAAAGACAAGAAACTACATACCCTTAATATCAAATGAGTTTAGTCAACCTTTGCTAAACACAATGGCAAATCTTGAAAAACGATATTTTCATGAGGGAAGGGTTGTAAGTCCAAACTTCAAAAATATGAGTCATATTCGTGCTAAGTTTGAGTCAATCGGCTTTGATTGTTTGTTAGACATTAACGAACAAATTGTACCTCGTTTTGTTCTTGAGTTTTATTGTCAACTCACTTTTACCAATAATCCTAAGGGTCAATTTGTTGTCAACTTTGTCATTCAAAATAAGTCATTCTCCCTCACTCTTGAGGAATTCGGTCAAATTCTGAAAATTCCATTCAAAGGTCAAGCCTCTACCACCGAAATGCGGTCTTTTGACCATTTGTTAGTAAGTGTTCCAAGTAAAGGTCTTTATAAAACTAAACCTCTATCTCCAAGAGTCATTAAGTCTCTTATCCAAATTCCATGACAAGGTCAAGAAACGCGTACCAAAAATAAGAAAACCATTATCGTAGGTGAAAACGAAATTTTAATCTGAGAGATTCAAACTCATATGAAACGTTAGGTTGAGATTATTCATGAAAACGCCATCTGTCTAAGAGGACAAGGGATCATGTCTTCGCTTGTCTTTGTCACATGCTTTATTGCATTGAGACATCCACTCCTTATAACCTAGCATTTTTCATTCTTAAAAGAATGGAAAAGACTCGATTTAAACGAAAGGAACTCTTACCTTATGGAATGCTCTTGACTAGGTTATTCAAACATGTAGTTTATGTCTCTCCTGAGCTAGCTTTTGATCATTATCTCTCACATGATCGAGCCATGCATCCGCTCGCTCCTCATTATGAGCGAAAGACACGAGCGGATCGGGGCATGAAAAGACCACATGAGTCAAAAGCTATTTCCTCTTCCACCACTCAAAATCCACCTTCCTCGCCTCTCTAAATTGATGCCATGATTGATGATAATGGTGATGAATCATTTCACTCCAATTCTTCATCTCATTCTCAACATATCTCTTCTTCATCGAATGTTGATTCTAGAGTCCGTCAAAACTCTCCTCATGAAAATTATGACTTAAACACCCTTCTATCCGAAACCATAACTCTTTAAACTCAACAATGAGATGCTCATTGAGACGGGTTAAGGTCAATTGGACAAACTCTCAAGAACATGATGGGGGGAAAATGGAAGTGAAGATGTCGGCATAACTTTTAATTAGAACTAGAACAATGAATGATGACTTCCGAGTGTTAGGATGCTCTTTAGAATGGTTTTATCATCCTATTAATGCTTTGCTAGTTGACAATTTGTGTTCTTATGTGAATTTTCTTAAGACTTATTAAAATTGCATGCTTAAGATAAATGATTGATGCATTGTTACTTTAGATTTACTTGATTTTTGACTGGTATGAGATGTGATACTTCTGAGGGAGAAAACTGGGAAAAATCTGCTCCCTCCAGAAAACGGCCCCATAATTCATCAGGCGGCCCCCTTATCAATCAGGGACCGCCCCCCGATATGGGACCGCCCACAGGAGGGAAGAAAAATTTTGAAAGTCTCTCTTTTTCTGTATCTTTGACCACCCTAGTCCTAGACTCTTGCTGGAATTTCCCTCTTTGAACACACAATTTCTTCAATCTTCATCTCCAACACCATGCTTTGCCATTTCCTTTCATCTTTCTCATTATTTAAATCCTCAATTACTTTCATCTTTCTCATCATCACCATCTTCCTCATACTTTCTTCTTCCACACAAATGTCTTGCTCAAATCATCACCCTAACCTATCTAGAAAACCAAGAATGTCGGTTCGTCAAGTATGGAAGCGAAAGACACCTTTACCAAAATCATCACCTACTTGTCATAATGACTCACCACCACCACCTTCAAGAAACACTCCTCACTCTATCTCACCACCTATGAACTACCCACAAAGAGATCGAATCATTAATCAACTCCACACCATCTCCACACTCATTGATTCTCAAACTCCTACACCAACCTCCCCACCACACCCATTGGTTCAACCTCCTACTAATGCTCAAGTAGGGTGTCATGCTAGCTTTTGTCATTGTTGTAGGTACACCACCAACCACTTCCACTCATTAAGGAATGAAATTAATTTCATTCAATTCCTTGTCACCCGTCTCATACCCCAATCACAAGTCCATCACCACAATGATTCACCATCTTCATCATTCTCACTCTTCAATTAATCACTCCCACATGATTAATTTGCTTAAATAAATGTTCACTACCTTTTGAGTATCACATCTTATGAAGTCAAGAATCATCTACTAGTTTACTCTTATTAGATGCTTTAATATATTGTGTTTTGTTATGATTATCTTATGTTGTATCATCATATATTGTCCTTATGGCTATATATGATCTCTTTATGAATTTAAATGCACTTTATTTATGAGTTTTTAAATGTGTGGATTATACTCTTAAGATATTTGTCATGCTATGTTGGTTTGCACTTGTATTTCTAACCTTGTTTTATAGCAAACAAATTATCGTAAGATCCCTTGGTGCCCCAAACAAGGGGGAGCTTACATCAAGGGGGAGTCTTTAATTGTTGATTTCTTTCTCTCTACTATGACTTGACGATCAACCTTTTTAGATTCAACAAAAAGGGGGAGAAATAGAATTAAACTCATTAATAATTTATAAACTTCTACGTTTATGCTAAATGAGTTTATGTTTTGTCATCGTCAAAAAGTGGGAGATTGTTAATACAAATAATGTCTAAAAACGTTATTTATATTTTTTGACCTCTCAATGTTTTGATAATAATAAAATGTAAAAACGTTTACGATAAAAATAAACGTTTATAAATTACTAATCATAAAATTCTATTTTTAAGATTAATCACTTAAGGTATGAATAAACAAATCATTAAACATGATTAGTGATCAAGAAAATATTTTTTCTTAAACCTTAGATTTCTACAAAAGTGTTTTTATAAAAATATAAAAACAAAATATTTATTCATAAAAGAAATGTTTTATTAAAACATTGAATTTGAAATTAGATTTTTCCCCCCAAAATGGAAGGTTCCAAAACAGATAACACCTTCCCACAAAAAGTCAAAAAGAGGAGTGTACTCTACGGCGGCCCCCTTATATATTAGGGACCACCGGGACCGCCGCCAGCATAACGGCTCTTTTTGTCTTCTATAAATACTGGGTTACCCCATCTGAAAAACTGAACCTCTTGCCACGAATCTTCTCAAATCTACTTTTCTCTCTTATTTTTTTCTTTCTAAAACACATATCTTGATCACTAACATACCTTGATCTTGTTTTAAGTGATTAATTCTTTCTTCCTCCCTTCTTCTTTTAATCAAGTGCAAGAGAAGAACAATCGTATTCTTCTACATACGAATTGTTATCAAGTGATCTCTCTCTTCCTCCTCAAGATCACAAATCTTCATTATATTTACTTTGTGTTGTTGTGTAAATTGGATTATGTGTAGATCTAATAGTGTAAATTGTGTATTGGTGTGATTTGGATTGTGTGCCAATCTAAGGGTATATATCTTGTGAGTGTATAAAGACTTAGTGAAGTCTTAGATTAGTTCTCGCTAAGATTAGGACTCGACATCTAGCTTAGGGTCGGAAAACAAAGTAAGCAACGTGTAAACGGTTTTCTCCGCCTAAAGGGAGCTTGTTGATATAGTGAAATCTTGAGTGGAGTACTCGGGGAGTAGAGTAGGAACGAAGAGGTGCTTCGTAGCCGAACCACTATAAAGCTTGGTGTCTTGGTTTGATCGTTTCTTTCTCTATCTCTCTATATTGTTATTGTTTACTTAGTTTATTACATTAGATAGTTTAATTGTGATTCATATTGTTGATTGATTGATATACAACTCGAATCAAACAATTTTCTATGCAAAGTTTTAAAATGGACAATTAAGCGGTAAACTATTCAACCCCCTTTTCTAGTTTCCTACAGACCATACAAATATCATATATAAGAATATGTTTTTGTTAACTAAATTTATCATTCAAGTGATCAATAATTCAAATGATTTAAGGAAAATGAATGAACATGGTGATTCAAATGTTTGTGATCATAGATTATCATGTTTCAAAAAGCAAATTGCAATTTTTTGGAAAAGAGTGTTTCTACACCATTCAAAATGGTTTATGACGGACTTTTGAACGCAATTGGGTAAATGGTCTAAGTCATGTCCAGTTTTGACCGTTTTCTGCAATGAATAAAATGAGGAGTGAGTGGCTTAGTGACCATTATGTTGTTGTTTCATGTGTTTGGTTGTATAATCATATTTTTTCAAACATCTTTGAAAAACATGTAATTTTGGAAAAGTTATCTCAATTTTCTATCAAAAAGTTGTATCTTTATGTCAAAAGGTGGTATTCTTTTACTAAAAAGTTTTTTGTGAGAATATAAAGTTATACTCTTAGATTTTTTACACATCAATGGTTGTCACCACACATGTTTTTTTTGCCAAATTGGTATTTTCAAAATCAGAGTATATCTTTATTATTCTTGAAAGAGTGTCATTTCACAAATGCTTTTTAGAGAGGAAACTCAAAATAGAGAGAGAGAGAGAGATAAATCCATACGTGAAAAAGAAATCAAAGTATTCTCGAAAAAGAATTGCTAGAGCATACAAAATGAGATTAAAAGAATAAGACGATTAAGATGAATAAAGCGTATGGCATGTGCTCGAAAAAGCAAGAATTGGCACATGAGAAAGAAAATGATCATAATATGCTCAAAATGAATTGCCAGAGCATATAAAAACAAACATAGTGGAAAGAGACAAAAAATGTTATATAAATGTGTATTTTATAACTTTATATCATTTCACTCATCACTTCATGTCATCATACAATACTCATCATGATTCAACAAATCATTCTAGCTACTCAACTCGTCCCTAAATTTCAAGGCATTGGGAGATGTAATAACTATGTTGTACTAAAAACATCCCATGATCACCATAATGCAAGATTGTAGGATAGATTCTACTTAATCATCCTTTGAGCTATGCTCTCACTATGACTGCAGATGTTCCAACTATGTACTTACAACAGTTCTGGAAGACATTCAGCAAGGTGCCCAATACTAAGGACACTATCAAGTTTAAGCTGGACAGACGTGAGATTGTTTACATTGTGGATATTTTTCGTTCTACTCTTTAATTGCCAATGGAAACTCCAACAAATCCATTCATTGCACCAGCAACCATAAGGATTATTGAACCATTTAGGCAGAAGGTTGGCTATCAAGGCGTTGTTGATAAAGTAAGTGCCTTCTACACAAAGTTTCTTGCTCAACCGTGGCAGACCATGTTCAAGGTGTTCAACCGTTTCTTGACTACTCGAACATCTGGACATGATCAAACAAAGATCAACATACTTTAGCTCTTTCATGTTGTGGTCAACTATACACATGTTGATTATGCTGTTGTTCTACAGTAGGATTTCCTTAACTATGTACAACAGAAAAAGGATGTGATCCAGTACCATTGCTTCACAAAGCTTATAATTGCTGATTTGATGAAGAAGTTTCCATCCATTCCTCTATCATTCAATCAATGATGATATTCTTTTGGTGAGTGTATACTCAATAGGGAATGTGCTATTTTGAGGGATGCTGATTCCGGATGCATTCTTAACTGATGAAATCCGTACCACTGATGATTATGTGGAGTATGAGACGGTGTTTATGAAGGTAGTTGTTTCAATAATTTAACCATGGCCGATTGTATCTACCCAAAAAATGCATAGGACTACACATAGCGCCCATAGGTCACCTACCCTTATTGATGCTAGTCTTCAGATAAAGAAAAGAAAGAGTGTTGCTGGGGAAACAAGTTCACCAAGAAAATCGCTCAAAGTTACCATCAAACAAAGGAAGCAAAGTACAACTCCAATTCCACTTCTTAGTGATGACAAAGAGATGGATGAAATTGCTGAGGCAACCCTTCTAAGTCTAACTTTACACAAAACTGCTATAGCTGCTGAAGCACAAGAAAATGTTGCTAAAGTACAAGAAAAATTGAAGGAGGGGGGAATAAATAAAATGGTTGAAGGTGTGGACAACTAGAAGGGGGGTTAAATAGTTTACCACTTTTTAATTTAAGGTTTTAAAGTGTTTGTAAAAATTCTAGATTTGACTTTATGTGAATTTAACACTTGCACAATATAAACAATATACTTATCTAAACAATTAATAAAATAGTATGAGAAAATAATGCAAGATAAGAGATAAGAGTAAGAACAATCAAACCACAACGTGAGGATTTATAGTGGTTCGGTAACGAAGCACCTCTTCGCCCTACTCCACTCCCTGAGCACCTAACTCGAGAGTTTTCTTCACTATGTCAACAAGCTCCCTTATGGCGGAGAAAACCGTACACAATGTTGCTTACACCGATTTACGACACAAAGCTAAATGTCGAGTTCAAATCTTAACTAGAACCAATCTATCACAACACAGTTTTACTACTTGTTCACGACTTCACAACTTCACGACTTCTTCACAACTTCAAGACTTCTTCACAACTTCAAGACTTCAATTCACCATACTACCTATATCACAACTATCTAACACTACTTGGTAAGATCACCACGATCTAACTATACTAACAAAGATCGCAAAGATCTAGCTACTACACACAAATACAAGATATACAATTGATTTACAAATATGTGATATGAATGCAACAAGGTTGCAATACACACTAAGGTGTAATACTTCTTCACTTGATGATGGAAGTATTCTTCTCTTTCACTTGAGGAATTAAGCTTGGATCACTTGGAAACAAAGCTTTATGATTAAGTGATCAAAGGATTTTAGAGAGGATATGTGGGTTGTTTTGAGCAGAAAGAATGAGTGCAAAAGGTGAGAAAATAGTGGGGAAAAGTCCAGTATTAATAGGACAAATTGGAGGAGCGTCAGTCTATGGGTGGTCCCCTTAAAATTAAAGGGGCCGCCCGTGTATTTAAGGGGCCCGCCCTAGACTAGGGGCTCCCCAGTTTGTCTTTTGTGTAGGGGGAATTTTCTGGAACATTTCTAGCCGTTTTAGATTCGAAAATTTGAATTTCAAAATGTTTATTTTAAATAAAACATTCTTTTGAATTGTAGAAAATGTTTATAAAAATGTTTACAACATTTTATAAAAGTGTGAGGTTGAATAAAAATTTCCTTTGATCATAAAATGCATTAAGCATTTATTTATTCATACCTTGAAGTGATATAAATTTCGAAATGAAAATTTACTACTAATTACTTGTTTACGTTTAATTTTACATTGAACGTTTTTATATTTTGTGATTATCAAAACGTAAAGATGTGAAAAATATTAATAATGTTTTTAGGCATTATTTCTATCAACAATCTCCCCCTTTTTGATGATTACAAAATTTAAACTCATTAAATGTAAAATTATTTTTAAACAAGTATTTAGTGAGTTTTATGTCATTTATCCCCCTTTTTGTAGAATCAAAAAGGCATCGTCAAGAATTGCTAGTAAAATCAACGGAATAAATGCTCCCCCTTGATGTGTGCTCCCCCTCGTTCGAGGGCACCAAGGAATCGAGCTATGGTTTCTTGGCTACAAAAACGAGTTAGAACAATACAAATATTTCTAACATGTAGCAAGAAGGAAAAATATGGCATAATAATAATGCAACCAACAATAATCATCCATTAAAAGTAAAATAGTGTGTGAACCACACTCATGCATACATAAGGAAAATAAATAACATGCTAACATACATGAGATTATTAAACTACAAAAAATCCTATAACTAGTAAAGCTCCATAGGACTTGCTTGCATAATGGTGGATGAATAATTATTTGAGAAACTAAACATAGAGTATGTTTAGTTTGGGGAAGATGATGAAGGTGGTGGGATGATGGTTGTTGGTGGTTGTGAAAGCATATGTTCAATATATGAAAACATATATTAGAGTTCATCTCTCAATCCAAATATGAGAGTATGATTGTGTATGCAACACAAACATGAATCTTCATGTGCCTCAAGAAGGTTCCAAGGAATGGGATGACCAAAGATAGGTAGTGAAGGTGATGGAGCATCAAATTAGACATCAAGTGGGGTAATTGGTGAAAGGGTGAGAGTGATGTCCATTGATGCATTTTCTTGAGTTGGAGGTAGTGGAGAAACTCTTGGAGGAGGAGATGTTGGTGGGTTCTAGTAATCATTGGGTGAAAGTGATGTTGATGAGGTTGGTGATTTGAGTATGTAGTCAATTGAGGATGAAGAAGTATCTTTGGTTGATGGTGTTACATTAGGAGCACTAGGTGATGAGAGTTGAAGTTTGGGTGATGGATTTTTTTTGTCATCTTGGGATAAATCCACAAACAATTGTTTTGGTGGAATGATGTTGATTTTTAGTCTCTCGGAGCCTATGGAAATAGAAGCTCTAGTGGATGCCATGGATGTTGATAATGGTTGATGAATGATGAAGAAAATGGTGTATTAGAGATGATCATTTGGAGGTGATTTATAGGAAGGAAATGGTTGGAAAATGAAATAAGTTTGAACTAGTTTAAGTTATTCTAAATTATGTTCGAGCATTCTGGGTAAAGATAGCTGAGACTATATAAAAGAGGGTCAAAAAACAAGACAAATAATGTTTTACACGTGATCTGCTAGGGCGGTCCCCTTAATTAGGGGTCGGTCCCCTTAAAGATAAGGGGGCCACCCGTTATGAATTAAGGGGGCCATCCTCTGCTGGTTTCTATTTTTCACAGAAAAATTATTTTTCTCAAAATTTTTTGTCAGAGTATTTCTGTTTTGGTGGTTTATTTGCAGCAAGCCCTATTAAGTTTTATGAGCACATTTAATCATATAACATGTAATAAATACATCAAATCATGAAACCAAAGTAGCATAAGTAGTTGATTAAATAAAACATCCAGAGGTTTAAATCATCATAGCAAATAAGCATCTAAAGAAAACTAATAACCAAGTCTTTCTAAATAAATCAGATAATCACCACACAAGTTGTTTAGAACATACACATAATCAAGTTAAAAATTATCTTAAACCACATTTAGCTATCTAGTTAATTTCTCTCCTATGTCTTCACTTCTTCTTGCTAAACACTCCTTTTAATGCCTTTCCAAATGACTTGAACCCTCCGCGCATCTCCTTATGCATTCGTTGCGTTTGGTTGAGCAATGTGGTTTGTCGTGCAAAGAGAGTTTCATCGGTTTGCTCGAAAGAGCAAGGCATATGGTAGTTTTGGTAGTTGAGTGGATGAAGAGAGTTAAGATAGGTGGTAGGAGATAGGGTACTAGCATGAGATGCACCATCATCCTCATCTTCATTTCCTTGGTGAGACGAAGATCCAAGGTTATGATGGGCGGAGGTTGAAGAGACGGAGTGACGGGCTTTTCCACGATCACTTCGGGGTCGACGGGTTTGTCTTAGAGCAAGTGGACGCATGACTCGTTCAACAACATCGTAAATGCCATTGTCAAGATGAGGGTAAAGTTCTATAACATGTCGAAAGAGACGTGTCAAGAACATGCCATAAGGAAGATTTGCGGTTGGAGTAGCTTTGGCACATTCGATTCTTTTGACAAAGAAATAAGCAAGATTGTATTGTTCTTTGGCAACAACACAATACAACATGTGAGCAAGACAAGCGGGGAGACGGTCCCGATGTCCTCCTAGTCCGAATACATTCTCTCGAATGAGTTCTTCCCATTGCTTCATGTCGGGGCTTAGTTCTTTGGTGAGAATTTGATTTGGATTGAGAGCGACCGTTTGACTTTTAATGGTGCGGTCTACCACGACACGTTCCAATTCAAGAAGTCGACGAATGTCGTCGGGAGTAGGAAGATCGGTGCAATATGGTCCCTCGGTTTCTTGAGAATATTCAAGAGATGCAAGGTCCCACTCGTTTGTAAAAACGGCTTGACCATTGTATTGAATTTTGATGATTTGACTAAATTAAGCGACGGTAAGAGTTATGAATTCGTGTTGAATCATAAAAGAGATGACAAGATATCTATAGCTATCGGTTTGTACCGTGACTTGACTATAGAAGTCTAGAATAAATCTCGGAATAATCGGTTTGTTGATTTGAAAGAGACAATTAAAGCGAATGTTAGTAAAGAGACGCTTGATATTGTTGGATTTGTAGTATGCTTGATCAACAACACGACCTTCGTGAATGTTGCGGTTTTCAATAGTTTTGTAGAATTAGGCAATAGTAGGGGAGATGCCGAGAATTTTGGATACTTTTGGGATGTAAGATTTAGTGAGAGATACATCAGTGGTAGTAGCTTTCGGCATTTTTGTCACCTAAACAAGTCAACAATGTAAAAAAATGCAAAAATAAAAAGAGTATGTAAGAAAAATACTATATGTGGGACCAAAATTACTCCGACTCTAAAAAATAAAAACCTAAGAAACGAACCAAACACCCCTTCAATTTTATAAAACTTTATTCATTGAGTTGAAAAATAAACGTTTAGATACGTATGTTTCGATAGACAATGTATGATTATTTTAACATGTTTTTGGCATTAATCAACAATGTATTAACTTTTGTTTTGAAATTTCTTTTAAAAAAAATTGAAAAATAATGTAAATATTTTTGACGAATTTTTCGAACCAAAAAAAATTATGACTCAATCATATTGAAATTTTAAATACCTATGAATACGGGAATCATTATAGTTATGGATTTTCTAGACTTAATCAAAAATATATAAAAGTTGTGAAAAATACCCAATTTTGATTGAGAGCAAAATTGGATGAAATTGAAAAGGAAAAGTGTTGGAAATCTTACAATAGATGTTGTTAATCGAGTTGTAGGTGATTCCCCCTTGCGAAATTGGATGGATTTTGAGTTTGAGGGTAGAATTTTAAAGGTTTTGAGTTGTGGTTTTCGTCACTCAGCAGGTAGGAGAAGAAGGAAGAGAAAAAAGTGATGTTTGATATAAAATTCGACTGTAAGGGGGTGTTTGGTTTCGCAGATAGGCGGTCCCCTTAATTAATTAAGGGGGCCACCCTTTTTACACGGCCGGTCCCCTTAATTTTAAAGGGGTCGCCACCAGAAAAAAAATTCTTCGATTTTTGGCTAGTTTTATGAGAATAAATATTGATAATTTTTAATTAACTCTTTGTTTAATTAAAAAGTTTCTTTGTCAATACATAAGATGATTTGGTGACTAGACTTCTTGCGAACATGATGAATTAATTTCTTCAAACGAAAAAATTAATTGATACGTTTTGAAATGGGAAAGAGTAGATATTGTGGAGGATGAGAGATTGGAATGGAGTTAAGATTTCAACAAGGCGATTTTGATAGACGTAGTTGAAGCGAGCATCGAGGTGGAAGGGTGTTTGTTTCATCCATAGTGGTTTAAGACGTTTCCGATGCAAAACTAATCATACTTCTATGTTAATTATTATCCACTAACTCATTTTTCTTTGTCTATGTGAGTTCGTGGCCATAGAAGATTTCCATTTTATAGTGGTTCATGGATAATCCATGTGAAAGAATGGTTCCTAATGAACAAATTCTTTTAAAAACTAGAAAGCCAACAAATGGCATTTCTAGTGACTACCATATTTCCTAACTATCACTAATACTAAGTATATCATATACCAATCTATAATTTACGTAATTAGAGAGTGAGACGTACCTTAGCCTTCAAGAGAAATTACTTTAAAATCTTCAAGGTAGCAAGCTTTAAGGATGAGGATTTATGGAAATCCTATATGAGTTCTTCAATTTGTTTGACGAAAGCCAAAGGATGCTTGTAGATGATTAACCTCGGAAGATATGATGATTTAGCCATTTGGTCCCCATCGTTTCATGGGTCCGAAGTTATTGTTTCCGAACATGTTTTGCATTTGATTCGGACACATGCACGGTGAACATCTTCCACATTGAGTAAAGCTTGATTGGTGTGGATGATTCTACATTGTGTGATTAGTGTTAGAATAATTTGGTCAACCTTGGTCTCTCCTAGATTGAGGTGTTTTGGAACGAGGATGAGAGTTTCCTTTCTTCTCGGAGGAGGTGTTTTAGACCTCATTGTGGGTTTAGTAAATTCGACTCTGGGTTTTAAGGAAGGTTTGTAAAAACGTTTTACCTCATCATCACTTGCAATAGGAATTTTAGTATTGTTTATCAGTATAAATTTTGGTTTTGAGTTTAGGTTTGATTCTATCAATTTTTCTTTCGACTCGACTTCTTGAGCTCTTACAAAATTTACGTGTTTGGTTTCACTAGGTGACCCTTTGGTAAAATTAAATCATAAACCGGATTTATCTCCGGAAGGTTTTTGAAAACTTATCATTTTCTTAAGTGAGTGACTACTATCATTAAATTGATTTAGCCTAGATATTTCTTTTCTAAGCTTCTCATTTTTAAACTTAAGGTCTTGACATAATTTGCATTCTTCATTTACTTCCTTGCCTTTTCTAACCTAGATAATTTATCTTTTAATTTTAGTGCTTCATTCTCTAATTCTATTTTAGCTTGTTTTAAAGTTTTATTTTTAGCCATGACTTTTAGTCCTATTTTGCATAGTCTACTATATTCATTATCTAAGTCATTTTCGTCTAATGATGATTGGTCATCACTAAAGTATTCGGTTTCGGAAAGTACCTCATTGGAAGCTTTAGCCATAAGACGATTTTCAGCCATTATCTTCTCATCTTCATCTTCGTCGCTATCACTCCAAGATCCTCCAACAAACGCATTTTGATTTTGATATTTTGATAGTTTCGGACATTCTCCGATGAGATGATTTGGATCTCCACACTTAAAGCATTTTCTTTCGCCTTTGCCATTTTTGTTATCTTTATTTCTTTGGAATGATTTTCTTTCTTCATGTGGTTGTCTTACGAATCGTCCTCGTCTTTTGAAGAATTTCTTGAAGTCTCTCACGGCATTGACGTATTCTTCATCTTCACTATCGGAGGTTGAATAGTTTACCGCTTTTTAATTTAATGTTTATGTTTGTTTATAAAAACTTAGATTTGACTTTTTGTGAATTCAATGGTTTCAAATCTTTCTTAATTACTTCTTCATAAACCTTCATATTTCCAATGAGTTCGTCAAGTGATAGAGTTGTTAGATTCTTTGATTCTTCAATCGCCGTGACTTTTGCGCGCCATTTAGGATGTAATGCCCTAAGAAATTTCCTAACACAATCTAGCTAGAAAACCTTCACAATTGTCTATATAGCCAAGTAAAAATAGTGTTAAATTTAGAAAGACCTTATCTATTGATTTCCTCTTCCGAATCATGAATCGTTTCATATTGTTGAACAAGATAGTCTATTTTGTTTGCTTTGACATGATTATTAACCTAGAGAGTTGATAACAAAGTATCCCAAATTTCTTTGCGGTTTGACACATAAAAATCTTTCATATTCTTGTGACGTTGTAAAGCATTAAAAATTACCATTTTACTTCATTAAATTTTTTATCTATAGTTTTCTTTTTAAGATCATCGTATTTGTTTATGCAAAGGGTACAATTCATCCTTTTTAGTTCGGGATATTTTGAATGGGAGGAAAATCAACCATCGTAATAACATGGCCAAAGAACAAGATCTTTTGACTTCACAAAGTTTCAAAATCGAAATTCTCCAATAAATAAATCCACCACTTTCAAATAGTGGTGGTCTTTGCATAGATTACCCTTCTAAATATTTTTCCAATTCCATAGATCGATTCAAGTTTTAAAATACAATTTATTTTAAAAATCCTGTTTGACGTGGCTTCTGATACCTATTGTGAAAAACTAGAAGGTGGATTGAATAGTTTATCGCTTTTAAATTTTATGTTTATTTTTGTTTACAAAAACTTAGATTCGACTTTTTGTGAATTCAATAACTTTGCACAATATGAAATAATATAATTTATGTTGAGAACAAATAAGAAATAAGAATATAAGATTTTAGAAGACAAACCACAACACAAGGATTTATAGTGGTTTGGTTACAAAGCACCTCTTCGCCCTAATCCACTCCTCGAGCACCTAACTCGAGAGTTTTCTTTACTATGTCAACAAACTCCCTTATGGCAGAGAAAACCGTACACAACTTTCGCTTATATCAATTTCCGATACTAAGCTAGAACTAATCTATCATGACTTCACAACATTCTCACTACTTTCACGACTTCACAACACAACTATCTTCATGCCTTAGTATTTGTCACCACACTACTTCACTACTTCACTTCTACTTTCACACCTAACTATCACAACTTGGATGAATCACTAAGATTTAACTATACTTACAACAATCACCAAGATCTATCTACTACACAACTTTACAAAATTTACAAATGATTTACAAGTTATGATATGGATGCAACAAGATTGCAATACTCACTTGAGGTGCAATACTTCTTCACTGATGATGAATTATTCTAATCTTGCACTTTTGGATCACATGGAAACAAAGCGTTAAGAATAAATGATCAAGATTTACAGATATGTTGAGCTGATTTTATCAGAAAGAATGAGTGCAAAAGGTGAAAAAATAGTGAGGAATAGTCCAGTATTTATAGGACATTCTGGAGGAGCGTCTACCTATGGGCGGTCCCCTTAAATAGGTTGTCTTTCCCCTAAAGATAAGGGGGCCGCCCGTGTATTTAAGGGGGGCGCCCTAGACTAGGCGCTCGCCAGTTTTTTCTCATGTGTAGGGGGAATTTTCTAAAACTTTCTAGCCGTTTTAAGTCCGAGAATTTGAATTTCAAAATGTTTATTTTGAATAAAGCATTTCTTTTAATTGTAGAAAATGTTTTGTAATGTTTATAAAAATGTTTGCAACATTTTATAAAAGTATGAGGTTGAATAAAAATTTCTTTTGATCATAAAATGCATTAAGCATTTATTTATGGGTTTTTGGTTAGATAGGTTACCAAACTTTCAACTTTTGTTCGCCTAAGTTACGATTTTTTTTTGTTCAGTTGGGTTACTGGACTATCGCAACCGGTTAAATTTTAGACCCAACCTTGGGTCACCGTTTTGTAGTGTTGATTCCCGGTTGCATTGCCACTGTGGCTTTTGACCTTTTATATATTTTGTATTTTAAAAACCTTTTTATAGTTTGTTATTAATCCCAATAAATTAAATAATCCGATTCATTTTAACCTAATTCATACACACACTCAATTCACTCAGACAAATTCATCTAACCCTATTTCCATTAACAATTGAAACTTTTGAAGTTGGTTGAATCCAGTTGCCATCTACTTAAACAGGTAATAATCACACACGTTTTTAATTGTGTTTTCGTTTATCTAAATTAGGGCTTTTAATTTGATTTTCATTTAGGGTTTTTATGTAATATTTATAGAACTTTCGAATTAACATTTGTCTTGTTTGATATTTGTCACAGATGGCATCATCATCTCAATCTTCCAACTTTGTGATAAACTTCCATCGTGGTGGTTCTTTTATAAGAAACCCTCTCACCTATGACATTGAAATTCTCCCAAAAGTAGAAAATGTTGATCTTTCTTCTATGGATTATGATGCATTAGGTAGATTGATAGGGAGTGAATTTTCTGGTGTGGTTAAAAGTATGTTTTATTTGTTGCCTGGTAAAGATTTGGATAGTGGTTTAAGGTGTTTAAATTTTGATGCTCAGTTAAAGGAATGTGTAGAATGTGGTAAAAAATGATTTTGTTGTGCATATTTATATGTCCAGTTATGTGTTTGAGTTAAATGGGGGTGATGGTAGTGATAGTGACCTAGAAGATGATCTTTTTGATTATATTAGTGAAGAAGATAGTGATACAGCCTCTGTTGATCATTTGTCTGATGGCGAGGAAGAAGTATCTAAAATTAAAACTCAAGATGGTAACTTAACTAGGTTTGGCTGTTGTATATCTTAACTTTTGTATCTACTGATGTAATTATTTTGTATGACTTGGCAATGGAATGAATGAATGTTAGTTTTTTTAACTATTGGTGGATGTCATTATATAGTATCTACCGATGGATGTCATAAGGTGCAAGAACATATACAAAACTTCATATTTCATTCATAGCAAAATATGATTACATTAACCTAATACCATTACAGAAAAGACCTACCAATACCAAATAAAAGCTACATAAACCTAATACAACACCAAAAGCATAAACCTAATACAACTACATAAACTTAATAAGGACCATAGCCACCACCAAAAGCATCAACACCTTGTTAAAAAATGCAACCCGACCCCTTTCAGCATTCACTTGCACTAATTCATCTTGAGCAGCCCTCAAATCATCTTGAGCAGCCCTTAAAACATTTTGAGCAACCCTCAAATCATTTTGAACAGTCCTTAGATTGGAATGAAGGAGATACATCCTTCTTTGATACCACTGATTTGGCAATTAACAATCCACCCACCTAAACTAATTGCAATTCAGGTTAGGATCTAAGTAGTTAGGGCAACCAATAAATCGTCGAGCTGGGTTGTCCATTGTCTATGAGGTATGTTTGCATTTGAGCTAATAATCGCACAACCAACACAGATAGTTATTTTGTCAATTTTATGGTTATGCTTAATTGGAGATCTTGGAAGTAAACCTTAGATGAGTGAGGAGGATTGGGTAAAAAAATTTGGGGGTAGGGTTGACCCTTTGTTTGTTTATAAAGATTAAATACAAGTGGAAAGCTGACTTGGCTAACGGGTCCCATAAAAATCTGACGTGGATAAGTAAATAACAAAATCAACCGGTTGCCAGTATACGGGGTAACTTGATTGAACACACTTTAGGTGTTCAGTAACCTTACAGACAAACTTTGATAGTCCAGTAACCCAATTGAACAAAAAAAAAGTTTAGTAACTTAGGCGAACAAAAGTTGAAAGTTTGGTAACATATCTAACCAAAAACCCTTTATTTATTCATACCTTTAAGTGATATAATTTTCGAAATGAAAATTTACTACTAATTACTTGTTTACGTTTAATTTTCATTGAACGTTTTTATATTTTGTGATTATCAAAACGTAAAGATGTGAAAAATATTAATAATTTTTTTTTAGGCATTATTACATCAACACTATTCAACCATTGGTAGTGAATGTGTATGAAAATATATATGTAATGTAATTCATTCCATGGGTAAAGATTTTACAATGACATGGGGGGGGGGGGGTCGGGTTGAGATGGAAATGCCTACACATAATTTGCATACACATCGCGAAACGGTCGTGACGGGTTGAGATGGAAGCCAACACCACATGGGTAAAATTTTACAATGAATATTACTAAGCACACTAAAAAAAAGTAAATAAGGGATTTACCAATTAGGTCCTTTCTATACATGATAACCGTAAGACCTAAAAATAAGTAATACCAACGACCATGGGTTCCCTTTTTGACGCATTCTCGACATCCGAGGGGCATTTCGCCGACCTAAAAATCAAAGGAACTATGCCAAGTGTATGTAATGTATATATAACCCGTGTTTTGTTATGAGCTTATGTGAATTCTACTGGTGTTTTGTTATCCCATGTTTTGCATTGAAACTTATGGGATTAGATAAGCTTATCACATAAGCTTATCATGATTCAAAATAAGCTTATTTAAGCCCATAATTTCAAAAATAACCCGGAAAATGGGCTTATGAAACTTAAGATGAAGTCACAGAAGCTGATAAGCCCAAAAATATGCTTAGGCAAATGGCTTATGAACTTATAAATTAGAGTTTGTACCATATTTCAGTTCATAAGCTTATTAGCTCATCTGACACACTTGAGAGACGACTAGCGAATCTGAAACCGCCTTCGAGAGGGTATGTATAAATATTAATATATTGATGTAACATATATATTTTGTAATTTAAAGTTTGTTTCAGTGGGTTATGTTAACTAAATAAGAAATTAATTATCTAATTTTTTTAATCAGGCTGATCAAGTTTACAAGGAAGAAGGCATGATTGTTGTCTAAGAACTTTTGGCTCAGTTTTGTGAGCATATATCTTTCACCGCTCTCGTATTCGTCGAAACAAGTATTGTAATGCACAGATAATACTACGCGACCACAGCTGCAAGTTTCGGTAAATGTTTACATATCCACATCTATAACCAGAATAAATAGCATGTTCAATTAAATTGTTCTTTGAGTCAAAATAAAAAGGATTTAAAAGTCGGCCGTGTTTAGCAAGTGTTCTTAGCTATAAATTGTTGCACATGTGTGTAGTACACATACATACTAGATGCAATCTTATCGTCTTATGGTAACACGAGCCCATAATAGGCTAATTCCAAGACCAAAAGAATTAGGTAAAATCTGACCGAACATATAAGCCAACTAAATAACATATTAGTAATGACATGTATATGGCAAACGTCAGAGATGAACGATTGTCTTCCTGATCTAAGTTATAGACATTCACTGTTAGCTTTTATCTACATTGTTACCCTTTGCTTCATTAAGAGTTTCTATTTAAACCATGCATTTAAATGACAATAACCAATGAATGTTACCTGCATAATTGTTCTAAAAGGCAATCTATCATTTTGTGCAGCGGGTGACCATACGTAAATAGAGGGCTATTGGCATGTACTAACTCCACGCTTATATTGCAATTTATAACGGATGACAATGTCGATGAGTAACAATGTCGTACATGTACCATGTGATTTGAGGCAACATTATATTTCGATTGAAGCGGTTTTTTGGTATTTTGATGTCTGTGCTGCAACATTGCGAACATTTAATCCTAATAGCCTTATTTGACTGTTTGAAAATTAAGTGGGTAACATTACAACACTGATGGTATCAGTTTTAAAATAGGTGATCGTATTAGGATTTTGAATATGAAGATGATTATTATTCAAACGATAATCAATCTCACTATTCAATCTAATTACAAAATTAGAATATGAACATAAAATCGAGACTATGATTTATCTAGATTATGGAAATATCAATCAAATGACCATAGATATTTTTCCGAGTCTACATGTTTAACCATCCTTGGTTATTACATGAAATCACGAAGTCGATTGCAAGACAACAAGATTAGTCATCAAATTGCAACTCACACTTGCAATTATGATGTTTCATTGAGTCTAAAGTGTTTGAATGTTTGCGTTATTTTTTTTTAACGGCAAAGATGGAATATATATAAAAAAGAGTTTAGCAAGACGCTAGAAACTTAAAGTACAATAGAGTCAACAAAAAGAATTACATAACATCAAAAAATGGTAAAATCCCGAGACTTTAACTGCGAGGGAATCAAAAGGGATGAAAAAACTTTTGACACGAAGGCCGACGGATCGGTTTTCACTTCGGCAAAAGAAAAACCCCCCATCCCGGAGGCCGAGCCACCGGTTTTCACTTCGAGATGGATTTTGATGAAACCCCAAACAAGTCCCGAGAGAAGGATGAAAAGAAGAACCATCCTCAAAACCGACGAAGATGCCAAACGAAAAAACCTTGGCGTACAGGTACGCCAACCCAGCGAACTTGAATGCCAGCTTCAGGAAAAAACCAAAAGCAGCTCTAACCATTGCCATTACGCGTGATCGAAAGGGGATACATAAGCCAGTCATTCCAAGATAACTTCATATGGTCCCTATTGTGAAGCCACGAAAATGAAGAGAAACGAACATTATCGAATAGATCACTTTTCCTCAACGGTTGAGAGTTAAACGTGACGCTATTTCGGTATCTCCAAAGCCACCAAAGAACCGAAGTAGTAATAACATAGAACCTGTGTTTTTTCTCTTTAGAAGCATGCCAAGAGATGATCCAATCATTGAAAGAATCCCAAGAAGAAGCTTGAAAAAGAGGAATATCACACCATCTAAAAACGAGCTTCCACATATCGGTAGCAATGTCGCATTCGAAGAAAACATGATTAGCAGATTCAACATTGGCATTGCAAGAAGGACAAGAGATGGCCGGAATATCCATACCACGCGAAGAGAGATTCAATCTATGAGGGAGTCGGTCCAAGGAAAGCCTCCACATAAACACATTGACCTTCCGGGGGATAGATTTATCCCAAGTAGTAGCATGAGCAAGAGTGGGAAGGATATTTTGGTCAATCCTATAACGAGCATCCTTAACGGTAAAAGTACCATTAGGACCAAGACTCCAAGTACAAGTATCTTCATTGACATCAATATTTAGTTGACCGATCTCATTTAACATGTCACATAAATAGGCAAGATTTCTAACACCAAGATTGGTCCGAGACCAATTCCAAGACCATTGCCCATTATTAATACGGTCAATGATAAGACAATCTTTGTCTTGATCAAGATGATAGAGCCGATTGTACCTTGTAAAAAGAGGAGTCTCGCCTACCCAAATATCTTTCCAAAATCGAATACGAGTGCCACAACCTGCTTTAAAACGAAAAGTGTTAGATAAGATAATACCTTTCGAGTGGAGAAAATTGGAGGTTCCAACAATGTTAGCCCAAATGCCCTTGAAGCTACAACCATTTGTATCGAAACCTCCTTCTTGACCATGATAAGCTTTGATGACCTGAACCCAAAGGGCGTTTGGGGAAGAAAGCAACCTCCAACGCCATTTTTGAAGAAGAGCAAGGTTGAAAGCTTTAAGACTGCCAATGTTTAACCCTCCTTTATCGAAAGAATTAAGAATAATTGGCCATTTGACCCAAGCCATTTTGTTTTTATCTTTATTACCACCCCAAAAAAATTTAGCCCGAATTCTTTCCAGGTCTTGAAGGACCGATTCGGGTGCTCTGAAAATCGATAGATAGTAGATACCAAGACTACCAAGCACAGACTTGATAAGAGTCAGACGACCCCCAATCGACAGAAGATTAGCTTTCCAAGAGGAAAGCCTCATATGAAAACGATCAACAAGCGTCTTCCAGCTAGCAATAGACTTCATATTGGAACCAATGGGGAGACCAAGGTAATTGAAAGGGATATCACCTGCAATACAACCAGCATTGCTAGCCATACTTAAAACTTCATCTTTATTAACCCCAATACCATAAATATTAGACTTGTGAATATTAATCTTGAGACCCGAGGCTAGATAGAAAACATGGAGAACACGAATGATATTATCCATGTCTTTAGCATTCCAATCCGTAGTAATGATCACATCATCTGCATAGAAAAGATGGGAAACATTGATAGTAGAATTCTTAATATTAACACCAGTAATCAAACCATTTCCCACTGCTTCCTCAAAAGCATTATGGAGACCTTCCATAACCAAGATGAAAAGGAAAGGAGATAGAGGATCTCCTTGCCTAAGACCACGCTTAATGGAAAACTCAGATGTGTAAAAATCCCGTGATACGGAATGCATACAAACCACAACACAACATCAATCACATCATATCCACTTAAGATCCAACAACTTTCACACTTCATAGTTAATAGCCATTCATTCATCATGTCTACTCAGTAGTACATCCTCAACAGATAGTCAAAGGATAATATTCATTGCAGCTGGTTCGAAGATAGTTCCACCAATGCTGGACCTAGGGAAGATTATTCAACACGTGGAGATCACGTTTTATTCGGTACATTGACACAAAAAATTAATGGGAGGGGACTGAAAAAAATGAATACTAATGGTTACCTACGTGCAAACAAGTCGTTACTTATTCGAGCTCGTTCCAGATGCTGAGGTCGTCTTCAGTTCAACAACATACAGCAATTGAAACTGTATTGAAACCATGCTCCAGAGAACAAAGAACACTTTCAGTCTGAAAAGGAAGCAATTTTATTGCTTTTACTGTATTGAGATGAATACTATTCAACTGTTGATGATGCAACACAGCAAATGAATGTGGTTAGCCTTGAAAGCTACAACGGGTGAATCGTTGAATGTACAAGATTAAAACCAATCTGTTTGGGATTTGAAGGTTTACTTATCGAGATGGAGAAATTCACATGGGTCGTATTACTCACGGTTTTACAAATTGATGAATGCTGTTGAAGAACAATTGCAGTTACAACAATGCAGTGAATGTTCAATTTTTCAACAACTTCTAACAGAATGGTCAGATTTGTGACGATTGTCAAGAAACAGAAAAGATAGACATAGTATATTATCTAGACTGTTTGACATTTGAAGCAGTTTCAATGAGGTTAAATGGTATCGTGCTGAGGAATAACCAAAGTGCAAAATTTTAGCACTCATTGCAGGACTGCTCAACATATTCAGATACTTACTATCAAGCACCAAAACCTTAAAGATCAAAGGCAACATCATCTTCCACAAGACCAAGTGCATCTACCAGACACAAAGGCAAAGAGATCGCCAAACCAATTACACCTCAATCTGAGTCGGTTTCAGTTTCTGATGAAGACAGTGATCCTGAACAAGCTATGAGGGACAAGGAAATGCAAAAGAATTTGGCACTCCTTGCAAAGTATTTCAAGAAGCTCTACAAACCTACCAACAACAACCTTCAAGCTTCTTCAAACTCCATGAACAAGACTGAAGATACCACACCAAGGTATAACAATGGATACATCAGTCAAGGCAGTTTGGGAATCAAAGGACAATGACAGTTGATGGGGTAGGGAATCTGTAGGCATGTAAGGTAGTGCAACTGTCTGGGATAAGTCTTTAACTGCAAGGGATATGGGCACTATGCAAAGGAATGCAGGAAGCAGAGCGGGTTAAAGGATACGGTATCACAAGGAAAGATGATGCATGTAAAACAAGCTGAACTAGGTGTTCCTCTGCAGCTGTGAAGCTGATTGCGCTCAAAGGTTCACGGTTGAAGTATGATGATGAAACAGGATTTGGAAGCACATTACAGCTACATGGAAAGATTTCAGGAGTCTCACGTAAAGATAATCCAGTTCTACTGGTCAGCAATGGAACAGGTACAACATCTGATGAAAGGTAATGTGTATGACAATTGTGAGACGACTTCTGTGAAAACTGAAATCCATTAACGACACATATGTTTTGAAGAAGGATGATAGCAATGTCACTCCTGATTCATCAAATATATGTACTAATGATTAATCAGGTGATCAAAATGATGCAGAATGTGTTGTTGAGCGTGTTACGTTGCTAATTTAATTGCTATTTAACTCTTGATTCAGAGGAAAAAAACGATTTTAAAGCAATTTAAAGAAAGCAAACACATATTGACTCAAGAATTGGAAAAAGTGCAAAACTAACCTGATGAAACTATGTGTTTGGGGGGGCTATTAGTTGTCGGGATAGTTGTTGATTGCACTTCGAACTAAAGAATGAGTTTTGAACGTTCAAATCACCCACCAAAACTTTAATGACCGGACGATTGATTATGAGATTCTTCAAACAAAGTTAATGAAACTTCAGGATATTAGCTCTAAAAGACATGTAAAATTAAAGAAGGTTTAAATCTAAAGTCTATGAAATTTCAGTTCTCAATCAGATAACACGAAGAGATAGTCAAAAAGAGTCTTTTAACATGTCATCAAACTGGAAGGTTATCTCAAAGAGAACACAAAGGTCTTTTTCGGATTTAATGGTTAAGGAAGATAAAGATATTGACAAGATATGAAATGACAAACATTTAAAGTTTTGATTGAATTGTTTATAAATCGTAATCAGTCAATTCAGACCATTATATGTTAGCACCCAATTGCCCGACTATAATGGTAGACAACCTTTTCTAATCCAAGGTACCTCAAGAAAAGCTCATATTGAAAACCATGTTTGTATGAGATCCTATTTTTGTTTTTTTTCGATACTTTTGATCATGCAAATGAGATTTGCCTGAAAGGGAAGAGAATGACTCTTGATAACGAGAGTATATCAAGTTGAATAAAGATTTGTTAATACCATATGATTAAACAAATACAAAATTAGTCTTTATTGAAATTTTCAAAGCACCTTCACTGGGTATCTTTATCAGTTGGAAGCGGAAGGAAGTAAGGGAATTACAATGTGGAGAAAACCGTTTGTTAGAACAAAACCAAACATTGCTAAAAACGTGGCCTTTCTACCCGTTTCGAAATCCATTAGTAAAAGTAGACAAGTTTTTAACGACATGACATCTAACATCAATCAATTTAGGGAAATTGTTAATCAAACTTGATTTATATTACTAGTGATGTTTACGCGTACCCAACTTGTCATGATATGGAACTTTTGATATAAAACCTTTCTAATGCCTCTTTCCATAAAATCACAAAATGATAGCTTTCGTTTTGAACATGAACTTAAAACGGAAATGCATGAAGATTTTGAGTACGTTAAATCCTTGAAAAGACGATTTACGAACATGAATTGAGAAGGTGATAGTTCAAATATGTATGAGTCAACTTCTTGAAGAGTGTGTGTTAAAGCTGCCCTTATTTTTTTTAACCCCCCCCCCCCCCAATTTTTCCCCCCCAACCCCCCCCCCCCCCCCAACCCAACCCCTTTTTTCTTTATTTGTTCATATTTGCATTCTTTGTCTTGAATTAAATGTCATACTGGAATTGCAATGATGTATCTTCTTTAAAGTCAAAGAATGTGAATGTCTTGCACAAAAGTTGTCGAAACAAACTAAATCTGTTAATAACGAAGTTCATAATAAGCTTTTAAAGAGTTTTGCTAAACTTGAAAAACACTCGATTTCTCTTGAACTTTCTTTACAACATTGTAAAGAACAGATGAAAAACAACCCAGTTTGCAAAGAAAATGCTTCAATGTATTCGAAAATGAACGTGAAAAATATCATGAAATACAAGATTTGAAATGCTCAAATGCAGACATGACTATGGTGATAAATGAGTTAAGAACTCATTCTGGTAACAAAAGGAAATTAAGTCAAAACTCAGTTTGATTAACCATCTGTTGTTCGTCAACCAATGATAAAGGATTCAAAACCATCAGTTTTGTCATTATTAGTCCTTTTGTGTCATGCTATAAATAAACTAATGTAATTCCGTGTTTGTCACCATATTTTAAGGCTAACAATATTCCCACAATATGTGGACATATATGGAATTACTTACAATGTTCCTTCTTGAAAAAAATCGATTCACCCGAATGTGCTTAAACCAGGAATGTATAGAATTGCCACTACCACAACACAAAACAGAGAACCATAGTTGCCTCATGCTTCTAGGAATACTAATCCCCGCGTATCTAAATCTTCAGGAGTAAATCACACTACTAGTGTTAGGAGACCACAGCTTAAGTGCTATCAAGTTAAAGATAAGGTCGTGGCAAACAATAGTCAAGTAAAGTTTAAAAAGAAGGAAGTAGAAGACCATCATAGGATTTCTAGTATTTCTAAGAAAACAAAGTCTGTAACTGCGTGTAATGATAATTCAAAATCCAGAACTTTGAATGTGAATGCTGTTTGTGCTGAATGTGGAAAATGTGTGTTTAATTCTAATCATGATGCTTGTGTTTCTAGATACTTGAATGACGTGAACGCTAGAACTAAGAAGCCTAAGGTAGTGCCTATTAGTGCTAGTAAACCTAAGAGAAAAGCGAACAAATCTGTTGCAACACCTCATAAGAAAACAGTTGCATTAGATACCACTATTCAGAAATCTAAGAGTTACTATAAGGAGTTGTATAAGAATACAGATCAGGAATGGAAATGGTGGATAGCTAAGACATGTCCATCAGGATATACATAGACACAAAAGCCTCTTAGGACCAAAAAGATATAGATGCCTAAGATCAGGAAAGATGGTGTATCAACAAGTATTAGTCCCACTATAGATATTGTCTCTAGGATTACTAATGTCTTGAAGATATCAAATTCCTTAGGATCCAATTTGTCCAATGTTCCATCGTCCTCTAATTCCCTTGCAAATTGTACAACTCACCCTATTCATTGTTGACTCTGGATGCACAAAGCACATGACGGGAAATCTCAAGCTATTGTGTAATTTTGTGGAGAAATTTCTGGGTACTATTCTTGGTTATGGAGATCTGAATCAAGGAAATGTCACGATCAAACGAGTTTATTATGTCGAAGGCCTAAATCATAATCTTTTCTCGGTTGGTCAATTCTGTGATGCGGATTTTGAGGTTGCTTTCAGGAAATCTACTTGTTTTGTGATAGATCTTTAGGGAAACGATTTACTAACTGGTAATCGTGGATCCAATCTCTACACAATATCTCTTCAAGAAACAACTTCATCATCTCCAATCTGTTTCATGGCTAAAGCTTCACCAACTCAAGCATGGTTATGGCATCGAAGACTTTCTCATCTAAACTTCAATTACATCACCTTACTCTCAAAGAAAGATAATGTGACAGGCTTACCTAAGTTGAAATATGTCAAGGATCAACTTTGTTCATCTTGTGAAATGAGTAAAGCAAAAAGAAGCTCATTTAAGTCAAAAGTTATTCCAAGTTCCAAAGGAAGGTTGAATTTGCTTCACATGGACTTGTGTGGTCCAATGCGGGTTGCAATCATAAATGGGAAGAAATATATTCTGGTGATCGTTGATGACTATGATACACTTGGACTCTTTTTCTATGATCCAAGGATGAAACACCGGAAGTTCTCAAATACTTTCTCACGATGATTCAATGTAATCTTCAAGCTCAAGTTATTAGTGTCCGTACAGACAGAGGCACAAAGTTCTTGAATAAGACACTCAATGCTTATTTCAAAGAAGAAGGCATTGAACATCAGACTTCCACTCCTCGAACACCTAAACAGAACGGTGTTGTTGAAAGATGGAACCGCACTCTTGTTGAGGCTGCTCGAACAATGCTCTCAGCTTCTAAGCTTCCATTATCATTTTGGGCTGAAGCAGTTGCAACCGCATGCTATACTCAGAACAGATCAATCATCATATCGACTCATGGAAAGACGGCGTATCACATCATTAATGACAGGAAACCTTCAATAAAACATCTTCACATCTTTGGTTGCATTTGTTACATAACTAGAGATTGGGAAAATTTGGATAAGATGAAATAAAAAGGGGGTCCATGTGTCATGGTGGGATATTCTACTCAGTCGAAGGGATATCGTGTTTACAACAAGAGAACACGCTTAATAGTTGAGTCCATTCATATCAAGTTTGATGAAATCAAAGAAATGATGTCTGATCACAACAGTTCAGACCTCGCACCACAACGACAAGAGATGTCTGTTGAAAATGTCTCTTCAGGCCTCGTTCCTCAAGGACAAAAGGCGTCAGATTATGACAACTCTGACCCCGTGCCCCCAAGACAAAATGTTGTTCCTACAGCAGAGAAGACAGATTCATCACAACAAGGGTTGGAATTTCTCTTCAGTCCTTTACTTGAAGAATATTACAATCCAACACACGGTCTTGAACCAAAGAACATTAAGGAGGCAATGGCTGATTCTGCATGGATCGAAGCAATGCAGGATGAACTTCATCAGTTCGACAGACTAAACGTCTGGGAACTCGTCGACAAACCATTTGGCAAGATGGTTATTAAGCTAAAGTGGTTATGGAAGAACAAAAAGGATGAAGATCAGACTGTAATTCGCAACAAAGCACGACTTGTTGCTAAAGGTTATGCTCAGGAAGAGGGTATTGATTTTGAAGAATCATTTGCTCCAGTTGCTCGCTTGGAAGCAGTTCGGATTTTTGTTGCCCACGCAGCACACAAGTCTTTTCCAATCTATCAGATGGACGTGAAAACGGCATTTCTTAATGGTCCACTGAAGGAAGAGGTTTACGTTGCTCAGCCGGAAGGGTTCGTTGATCCAGATCATCCAGAAAAAGTCTACCTTCTAAGGAAAGCTTTGTATGGATTAAAGCAAGCTCCAAGAGCCTGGTACGATGAACTATCAAACTTCCTGATGTCCAAAGGCTTTACTAAAGGTACAATTGACCCGACTTTATTCAAGATAAAATACGGGGAGGATATTCTACTTGTGCAGATTTACGTTGATGACATAATTTTTGGGTCGACAAATCCTAAATATTCAAAACGATTTGAAAAGTTAATGCACAGTAGATTTGAAATGTCCTTAATGGGGGAGATGAAGTTCTTTTTAGGACTACAGATCCACCAGTCCCCAAAAGGTATTTTTATCAATCAGGCCAAGTACGCTTTAGAAATTCTAAAAAAGCATAATATGGACAATTGTCACTCCATTGGTACACCATTGGCTACAAAACCCAAACTAGATGTTTTAGTGGAGAACCCGTAACCAATCTGATTACGTATAAAAACGGGGTCACTCATGTACTTGACATCTAGTAATCCAGACGTAGTTGCAAGCAGTAACGCTATATTGTGCACGTTATCAAGCACGACCAACTCAAAAGCACCTCAAGGAGGTTAAAAGAATCTTTAAATACCTAAAGGGTACCATTAACATGGGACTCTGGTATCCAAAGGATTCTGGCTTTGAACTAACAGCATTTTCAGATGCTGATCATGCCGGATGCCTTGATACTCGGAAAAGCACTTCTGGAGGGATACAGTTCCTTGGTGATAAGTGCTCGAGTACGTTGGCTATCAAAGAAACAAAACAGCACTGCAATGTCTTCAGCAAGGCAGAGTACGTGGCGTTATCATGCAAGTTGTGCTCAGTAATGTGGAAGAGGACACAGCTTCAATATTATGCTTCACTACACAAAAATAACCATTGTACGCGACTTCTCAGTCAGCCATAGCAAAATCATTGCAACCCCGTACAACATTCGCGAACAAAGCACATCCATACTCGGTATCACTTCATAAAGGAACAGGTTTGAAAATGAGGTATATAAATGAATTATGTTTTGTCAGAACTTAATACCAATTAGCTGACAGTTTACGAAAGACCCCCTGGGATCGGTTTAAGTATCTTTCAGAAAGGATTGTATGAGATGTTTTGACTCCAGCTGATCTGGAAGGTTACTGACAAATGAGCCTGCTTGATATCACATTCAAAACAAAAAAAAAAACCCCCCATCAAAATGTACATATATTGAAACACAAAATACAAAAATATAAAACTTCAAAAAGAAAATACAAAATCAGAAAAACAGAAAATTTCCAAAAAGATTCTTCTCGACATGTCTCTTGGAATCGATAACATTTACGTGCTTAGAAATGTCGATTAACATTGACACGAGTGTGTAAATGAAGTTCGAGCGAGAGTTGCAAATAGTTTCAAAACATGTCATTTCTAATTTTCTAGATGGCTTATGTGCAAATATCAGTACGTAACCCGGACTTCAAATAAAGGAAAATTTATCTATAAAGATAACTTATCCTAACAACGAGAAATTCAACGTTTCTCGGTCTTGAGCTGTTCTTACAAGACATTCAAAGTTTTAGCTCAAGAAAAAGGAAAGTGTACGTTTCAGTGCGCTTACCCTTACCGTTAGAAGAGAAGTCCTCTAACATCTGGTTTTTCAAAAAGTTGAACACAATTTTTCAAGAATTTCTCGATGACAATTCATAATCTTTCAAAATTGTGTGTTCAACACTCCAACCCTCACAATGTTTTCAAAAGACAACAATTTTTCAATTGGTCCTATTTTTGAGGGGGAGTTTTTCGAAAAACAAAGTTTTAATGTTCTTGGATACATCAACAACGACAATTATTATGTATTCAAAACATTATCAAAATGTTCCAAACCATTCATGCTGATAATATTTTCTCCCACAGAATTTTCAAGACATATTTTAATCACAAGGTATTTCAAAAACTAAGTGTTTATTATTTAAAATAAGGGGAGAAAATGTAATTAAAATATGATCTCATCGACAATGTGCTGAAACAGTAAGAAAAGGTTTTATGGTTCGATCTTATACCCAACATCTTAATTTCACGACGATTCTGAAGTCATAAGGTGGTTAGGTTAAGAATCAATCCTATGATCCAACCAGAACCGGAGGATCTACCCAAGGATAATCCAAAGTTAGAAATAGCAGTCCTTAGGTATGATTGGAGATGAATGTATATGGGAATAATGCCGACTAAGATTGAGTTAACACTGGAACAATCACAACAAGGGGTTAGTAATGACATCTTGGTAAGCATTGAAGGCGTTGAAGAATGAAAAAGAAATGTATGGATAAAGGGTCTAAAGAAAGAAGCCCTCCACACAACTTAGGCAGAAACCGGGTCAATACATATGCTGTCAGAATCACAAGTTGATTGCTGACATTGAAAACGACATCATGGACCCAGTGATGCAATGCACAACCCTTCCCAGCCATTCGGGTTTCTCTCAACAGAAACTTGTCTCATTTGTCACGGAGATACACACGTTATCTATTGACATCTCACTCCGAGATTGTTGATATTGAATAGGTGGCAATATGCTCCAGCCTCCGAGTACTAAAACCAAAATGCACTAATCGAGTCTAGAGCCAAGAGATCAATAAAAATCTCGTAAACACATTCCATTTTCAACACTTGTTGAACATCATCAAGTTCACAAGCTGTTATCAAGAGTCCTACGCAATATCATTGTGATATTTGCCAGAACATCCGAGTGATACTAATGTATTCACAATGAAGATGGAAATCCTGCTTGAGCCAGCATCAAACAAGCTCTTGGTAGGTGACTTGCGAGATTCTATATGAATCAAACTGTACAACTAGATACGAATTTTGTCCAGTAAAATGATATGCTGTGATGAAAAATATATTTTTGATAAAAACATGACACTCTCGATGTGTTACAAAAACTCTTTAACGAGTGACACGTCGATTGATTTTCAAATCAATTTTCTCGTTTATCACTAACGTAAACCTGCAGGTCAAACGGTGGTAACGGCAACCTCAATCCCATTCAAATGCTCAATCTACGAAGACATACTATCTAGACAGCTCAAGACTTAAAGACAAAGACTTCCGCAAACTCTGAAATAAAGCTTTCAAGATAATGCAAAAGTATGAGCATGTTGGTCAAAGACACAAGATCGCAAGATGGCTTAGCCGATCGCAAAGCCAGAAGGAATAACTTACAATAAAGAACAAAGACCAAGAACACTCGATCATAAACGACAAAAGCATCTCACTGATCTCATGAAGGAGTGTCATCAATGAACACACATCGGGGGAGATGATAGCCTCAATGTTTATTGAGTCAATAAAGGAAGCTCGATTCCGTGTTCAAGACCCACTTCGGGGAGATTGTTAGTCACAATTTATTAGTCTAACAAGAAGTCCGGATCAATCTACGAAGGAACAGATGGTCATGTAATTTAGTTAATGATGTAAATAGGATAATATCAGAATCTGGGCTCGATAGATAATCTAATATTTATATTTTTGGTTTAATCCAAGCACAACCCGAAGCCCGGTCCAGTTTAAATATCTCGTGCGTCACTTTTAAGTGTCGGGGTATATAAGGAACTTTTCCACTTGGAAAAGTTAGTTGTTCAAAATATCTAAGAAATATCTTTTCACTTTTCTCTCTAACCTCTCTTTAGTTTCTCTCTCTAAAACAACTCATCTCTCTTTCTCATTTCTAGTTCGATTTCGTGATCGATTGTATGTTATGAAGTGTTAACGGGATCCTACATAGTGCTTCCCATTTGATTTAATTTCCATGTCTTGCATGTATAAGCTTATGTTTTAAGTAAACCACGATTAACGCAAGTAACGAAACGAATAACGGTGTCTCCGAAAATTATGGAATTTTAAATATTGCCATAAAATGTAAAAACGTGGCTAATGCCAAAATACTACAATGTTTGGGTGTCCGGTTCGGCTCCCGAGACGATTCTCAATAATAACGAAACAACTTCCGGAAAAACGTAAAGTTTAAACGAAACTTTTTAAAAAATTCAAATTATAAATCGGAAACACTAAAATATAGAACGGAATTTCTCGTGGGGTGACATCCTTCCCCGGTAAAGAAGCTTTTTTCCTCAAAATAAGCTTGGACGTTGATGACGATTTGCGAAAAGATAAGGGATACTGCTATCTTCAATTGGCGTCCTCGCGCGTTCCCAGGTATACTCGGGACCTCTTCTCGAATTCCAACGTACCTTCACGATTGGAATGCGACTTTGCTTCAAACGTTTAACTTCGCGGTCCATAATCTCAACCGGTTCTTCAATGAAATTGAGTTTTTCGTCGATGTGGATTTCGTCCAACAGAATAGCGAGCGGTTTGTCGGATAAGCACTTCTTAAGGTTCGAGACGTGAAAGGTACTATGAATACGGCTCAGTTTCTCGGGTAACTCAAGTCGATATGCAACCGTTCCAACTTTGGCGAGAATCTTAAAAGGTCCAATATAACGAGGGTTCAGCTTTCCCCGTTTGTCGAAACGTATCACTCCTTTCCAAGGCGATACTTTCAACATGACCTTATCCCCAAACTGAAACTCTAATGGCTTACGTCTCTTATCAGCGTAGCTCTTTTGTCGATCACGTGAAGCTTGTAGACGATGCTTGATTTGGATAATCTTCTCAGTTGTTTCACGAACAATTTATGGGCCGGTGAGCTGATCATCTCCCACCTCAGCCCAACAGATAGGTGACCGGCATTTGCGACCATACAACGCCTCAAAAGGTGCAGCTTTAATACTTGTATGGTAGCTGTTGTTGTAGGAGAACTCTATTAAGGGTAGATGTCTGTCCCATCCCTTCCCGAAATCTATCACACATGCTCGGAGCATGTCTTCCAATGTTTGGATAGTCCTCTCACTTTGACCATCTGTTTCTGGGTGGTACGCCGTACTCATATCTAATTGAGTTCCAAAAGCTTCTTGAAGAGATTGCCAGAATTAAGACACGAACCTGCCATCGCGATCAGAGATGATCGAAACCGGCACTCCATGTCTCGACACCACTTCTTTCAAGTACTGTCTAGTCAGTTTCTCCATTGAGTCATTTTCCTTTGCTGGCAGAAAATAAGCAAATTTAGTAAGTCGATCGACTATAACCCAAATCATATCTTGCCCACTTGCCGACTTTGTCACAAAGTCCATAGTTATATTCTCCCACTTCCATTCAAGGATTTTAGGTTGTACCAACAGACCAGACAGTTTCTGGTATTCTGCTTTAACCTTTGCGCAAGTCTACCTTACTCACATATGAAGGCAAATTTCTGCTTTCAGGTGTGGGCCACCCAGTATAGGCTTCTCAAATATTGGTACATTTTTTTCTGAGCTAGGGAGGATTCGAATATTTTGACTTATCGACTCGTGGCTAATCAAAGCTCTCAAGTCACCAAACATGGTTTCCAGCTTCTATTCCTCAACACAACAGTCGCGTCTGCACATGCTCCAGATCTTAATCATGCCACACAAATCTTCTGTTCTGTAATTCTCTTCTTTTCTCACCTCAACCTGAGCATTCAAGATTCGCGCAGGGAGGTTCAAACCGATTGTCATAACCAAGGCTCGAACTCGTAGTGGCTTAGGTCTACACTTTCGGCTCAACGCATCAGCCACCACATTCGCCTTTCTCGGGTGATAACGTAACTCACAGTCGTAGTCACTTAACAGCTCTAACCATCTACGTTGTCTCATGTTCAACCTCATTCTAAATCTACAAATATGTTAGCAAACTCCATTATATCCGTGAACACAACGCACTTCGTGCCGTAAAGGTAATGTCTCCACATCTTAAGAGCAAACACCACAACTCCCAATTCCAAATCATGTGTCGTGTAGTTCTTCTCATAGATTTTGAGTTGGCGGGATGCATAAGCTATGACTTTCTCCTTCTGCATCACCACTGCACCTAATCCCTTGTGAGAAGCATCACAATATACTACGAAGTTTTCACATCCTTCGAGCAATGCCAAAATCGGCGCACTACACAACTTCTGCTTCAATGTCTGGAAAGTAGTTTCCTCTTTTTCACCCCAATTGAACTTTACACTTTTTTGTGTCAGCTTCGTCATAAGCTTGGCAATCTTAGAGAAACCTTCGATAAATCGTCGGTAGTAACCGGCAAGACCTAGAAATTGGTGAATTTTTGTAGGGTCTTGGGTGATTCCCAATCTTTGATTGACTCAATCTTCGCAGGATCAACGTGAATACCTTCACTATTAATCACGTGTCTAAGAAATTGCACCTTCGACAGCCAAAAGTCGCACTTCGAGAACTTGGCGTATAATTCTTCCTTCTTGAGCAACTCCAAAATTAGTCTAAGATATGCATCATGTTCTTCCTTGTTCTTCGAGTAGATCAAGATATCATCGATGAACACGATCACAAATTTATCTAAGTATGGTCTGCATACCCGGTTCATCAAGTCCATGAATACTGTCGGCGCATTAGTCAACCCGAAAGGCATCACTTGGAACTCGTAGTGACCATAGCGGGTCCTAAACGCCGTCTTTGGAATATCCTCATCACAAAATCTGATTTGGTGATGACCAGACCTAAAGTCGATCTTCGAGTACACACTTGATCCTTGCAACTGGTCAAACAAGTCGTCGATTCTCGGAAGTGGGTATCGATTCTTTACAGTAAGCTTGTTAAGTTCACGGTAGTCGATACACATCCAAAAAGAGCCGTTTTTCTTTTTGACAAACAAAACCGGAGCTCCCTAGGGTGAGGAACTTGGTATTATAAATCCTTTGTCAGAAAGTTCTTGTAGTTGAGCAAACAATTCTTCCATTTCCGACGGTGCTAATCTATACGGGGCTCGAGCTACAGGGGCAGCACCTGGGACTAAGTCGATTTGGAATTTAACTTGTCGTATCGGTGGTAATCCAGTTAAGTCTTCTGGAAAAACTTCTGGAAAGTACCGTACAAGACGTCACGTCTTCGATTCGCTTCTCCTTCGACTTGTCTCGGTTTCCTTCACAAAACTGTGCCAGGAAATAGACAACCTTACTTATGAGTTTTTGTGCACGATATAATGCTCAACTTTGACTTCTCTCTTCTACTATCTCTATCACCTTGAACTATCAGAACTTCACCTCCATAGGGAATCTGCACGATCTTCTCATCGCAAACGATCACCGCATGATGGTTCGCTAACCAACCCATGCCGATGATGGCATCAAAGCTTCCAAGTTCTACCGACATTAGGTCAATATTGAATGGGTGTCCTAATAATCCTAACGTACAACCTCTAAGCACGATATTAGTCTCAGAAATTCTTCAGTCGACTAATTCGACATCATAGATAACGTCTAAAGTATCGGGGGTTATATCAAGCAAGGTACTAAATGTAGTAGATACGAAACTTCTATCGGAACCCGAATCGAATAATATGAAAGCATAATGATTGTTGAGAAGAAACGTACCCTTGACGACATTTGAATCGGGGTTAGCGTCTCCTCCACCTAGCACATATGCTTTCCCTCTTGCTTCACCAACTCCATTCTTGTTTCCAGCTTTGTTTCTACGGTTTTGATCCTTCAACTTTGGGCAATCACCTCTGTAGTGTCCTTGCCTTCCACACTCAAAACAAGTTACGACCCTCTGGTTCACTACTTGACCCCTCTGAGTTGAAGTAGTGGAGATTGTGACCTTACAATCCCGGGTCAAATGCCCAACCTTGTTACACTTCCCACATCTCACTGTGCATGGTCCTTCATGGTGAAGCTTACACTTGTTACAGAGAGGCAACAATCCATTATATGGTTTCTTCTCATTGTTGCCAGCCATATAGGCTCTTGCTACATTCTGACCTCTTACATTTAGCCTTTTGAATTGTGGTTGCTAACTACGGTTGTCTCTCTGATTGACCTCCAATCTTCTTTTGTTTTCAGCATTTTTCACAACATAACCTTTCAACTTTTGGTCCATTAAGTTGTTAGCAATCCTAACAGCATCTTGTAGTCATGTAGGTTCAGCAGCAATTACATTCCCTTGGATGTTATCGGGGAGTCCTCCAATGAATTTCTCAACCCGATCCTCCTCCTTTGGGACCATCTTGGTGCACATCATAGTCAACTCTTGAAATCTCTGAGTATAAGCAGCCAAATCATTGTTTTTCACAGTCAAGTTCCACAGTTCAGATTCTATCTTTTGAATCTCGTTTCTTGGGCAGTACACTTCAGTCATTAGCTTCATGAGCTCTCTCCATGACATGGCGAATGCAGCCTCAGTCCCAATAGTCCTCTTATGTGAGTTTCACCAAGTTAGTGCACTATTTAACAGTGTGCAATTAGCATACTTAACTTGGGACTTCTCTGGGCAGTTGCTGATATGGAACACTGTTTCTATCTTCTTAAATCACCTTATCAATCCGACAACTCCTTCTGTTCCCTTAAAGTTGAGTGGTTGACACTTCATAAAGTCCTGATATGTGCATTCTCTAGCAACAAGTCTATCACCTCTACCATTCTCGTTTAGATTTCCATTTCCACCATTTCCATTCTCACCATCTCCATTACCGCCATTTCCATTATCGTTGTTACTGCTGTTTTGGCTTTGATTCTCAGCCTCAGGAGCATTGGCGGCATGGGTCACCTCATGAGCAGCCAACGCTTCTTCCACACATCGATTAACGAGTTCTTCGATTGCTTCAGGGGTCATAACGGAGCGATTGATTGTCATTGTTCTATGTCACAAGACATAACGCACGATAAGATTCGATACGAGATATAGCCATTATAAATGGTAAATAGGGTTTATATAGAAAAAAAATACAATAGAACATGTTTTGCCAGAACAAGTAAATAACAATATAGATGAATACGTGAGAGAATCAAACAAGCTTTTCATTTCACGAATAAAAGCATAATTCGGTTGCAACCAACCCAAAATAGGTACATGATTTACGATTATTTCTACTACCAACATCTAGACCTAACCATCAGTCTAATGTCCTACATGATCACGGTACTACTAGTCTAAGGGCGAAAACCCAAATGTCTCTCAACATACGACTCCAACCTCCTAAGTCTCCTCCGAGTATCATCACGATCCCTACGAACCTGATGAAACTCCTCTTGTAAAAGTGCCATGTGAATTATACAAGCGTAATCAAACAATGAAAATCAAACGATTAAGAGAGTAAAAATTATACGATGTCTTCTATGGATTCGTGATCAATGCTTGACCTTGGTGGCTGATCTTCTCTTCTAAAATTCGTCTTTAATGAGTATGGTATAAAGAATATGATATTGCACACTGAAAACTCATTTTTGAGTCTTCTATTTATAGTGTTTGAAAAAGACTCGATACGCCGTATCTGGCTAGGTCGATACGGAGTATTAGGCTGGATTTCTTAGAGTGCGCGCTACGTTCCCAATCAATCAGTGATATCTTTCCCAATTTACTTGATTTACTGTATCTTCGAATAGTTATCTTCATGGATACGGCGTATGGAAACATAGAGGATACGCCATATTAGGAATTGGTCAAACGCGTTTTCTTGTGAAGTTTTAGCGCTGATATGCCGTATCTCTTTTGTTGGATACGGCGTATTGGTCAAAAATCAGCAATCTTCAAATATCTTCGTTTTAGCTCCAAATTATGCGCCTTTTAGCTTGTCTTCACAAAACACTCCTGAATTACTGCATTTATCAACTTTAAAGCAATTAAGCACCAAATAATGTAATAATTATATAAAAGTGGGCAAAATAGATGGGATAAATGATATAATAAATGGACGTTATTTGATGTCATCACTCTCCCACCCTATAAGACATCACCCTTGGTGGATGATGACTTAGATGAAGAAGAAGCAATTAAGGTTACCAAAAAGAAAAACCTAGAAAATGACATTGAGGATGAAACTGTAGGGATATTGAACGAATATAGTCAAATTAAAGGTGTAACACTCCCTTTTTTACTTACAATATAGCAGCGGAAGCTAATCTGGGTATTACTTCATGGATCAACATACATAATCATAGAAAACGACCCAAAGAGAAGTTTGTACAAAGATACGTATATCATTCATTTCAAATCAGAGTTTTACAAAGGCAGGTCCCAAAATCTAGTTACATACAATGTGAATGATAACAAGTTTTAGCCATCTTCAAGTCCATGCCATTCTGTGCCTCAAGTTGTCAATTACCTTAGATAAACATGCTAAAAAGTCAACACAATGGTTGAGTGAAATTCATAGGTTTGATAAATAGTTTGAATACAAGTCATAGTGTAATAATTGTACAAACACATTATATGAAAATGGTTTTATTGTATATGATCTTTGGGTCACGTTATTATATACCCGTTATTTGTAATAATTGCAACGAATACAATTATCATAGTAACAGTGTATTATTGCGTTATCGTCTTGTTTGGTCTGATTTGGTCTTGGTCTAAGCTCATGGCACACAAACTGACTAGTGTATATATATACCCAAAATGATGTGATATATATATAGAGATAATGGCCCTCGGTGTAGGTAATTGCCATATACCTATGAAATTTCAAATATAGTGTGTTTGGTTACCTATCCGGCTAACACAAACAGGATTCGTCAATCCCGATAGATCTATCCACAATATTCGCGTTCACCCGTAAGTGATTAATGGTCCATGATAATGAGGGACTTTTGGCATAAAGTAACTTAGACATTAATTGTAATGGTATATCAGATTAGCATATAGTCTGGAAAAACACTTGTATTCGTAATTTACAGCATGTATCCCCTTCACGGGTTTATGAAAACATTAAAGAGATTAAAAGTGAGGCTATGAACTCACTAAGTCCTTGAAAAGCAATCACATTGTTATAAGATAAACGAGTATGTAATAGAGTTTGTAACAAGCATGTATCCCCCTCGCGGGTTTATAAAACATGTAAATGAGTAAAGGCGAGGTTATGAATCTCACTAAGTCTTTGAAAAGTAATCACATTGTTATAAGATAAACGAGTATGTAAAAGAGTTTGTAACAAGCATGTATCCCCCCTCGCAGTGGTTTATAAACATGTAAATAAGTAAAGGCGAGGTTATAAACTTCACCTGATGGCAGATGCAATAAAATATTTCAGAATGAAGCTGACGACCTTATCACAATCTTAACGGGGGAAGGTTGATATAGCAAAATGATAGTAAACAGCCACGTCACGCAACCTGAGTAAATATGTCAAGTCTTTGGAAGATTGTACTTTAGAACTTTGGTTCTAAGAGTTATGAATTTAATTGAAGAGTTTGGAATCTTTGTATCACCGTTCGGGCCATCATAATTCAGAAGTCATTCAGTAAACGTTTGAGGAGCTAGGGCACTTTAAATCGTAAACCCAACAACTCAGTCAGAACGTAATACCAAGATGAAACTCCTTAATATGAAGCTCCCTAGTATTGTGGTACAATAGAGATCCGGGGCATGATTTCTAAAGGCACATTGATGATGAATGATATTATGGTTATAACATAAGTGGTTTTAAGCGTTTTAATCAATATCTGGAAATGTTAAGCACGTCAAGCGTTAATTAAAGTTATGTCTTGTAATGTTTTGAATACATTTTTATACTTTTTAAAAAGTTCATTGTCGACCTTTGAGAATGAAAAAGGGGCAAAATATACCTCGGAGTTTGCACTGTACGAGTTGTCCTTCAAGTTTTAAAACGATTACAGAGTAACCCTTTGCACTTTAACAAGTGACATAATAGACCTCCTGTAGTTATAACTTTGTAATTGACATTTTAGTCCTTTTCGTTAATTGTTCCGTAAGTTACGATATATACCCCTTGCATGGATAATATTTACAAAACATGTCCAAATTGCCATGCAAGCTTATTTTAACATTTAAATAGACATTTTATAAGTTATAATAAACTAAAATATGAAGATTTAACGCAATGCAAGTTTAAAATAATGATTCGTTAAGCTAGGAAGCAAAACGGGTCATATTAGGGTTTTAAAATGAAAACGCATGGGTTTTAAGTTCAAATTCTTTCATGACTTATCAAAGCACTTATTTTAATGTTAGTTAAGCTTATTGGGATAGATTATAACAATAGTTATATATATATAGTTTAGCTTATAGATTAAGCAAAAACATGAAATTAGGGTTTCGGGTGTACGATTTTGGATCAAAAAGGTAAAACACATAGGTTTTTGAGTTCAAAGCTTTATATTATGATTTTAGCATGATCATATGAACATTATGATGGCATGAATACAGAATATAAGCTTAGAGAACCTGGTTTGAGCTTATAGCTTAGAAACGGGTCGAAATCGGGACTTTTAGCTTCGTACGCCTAGAATAACGACTCCGGGGCTTCGTTTCTTGGTTTCTTTTGCTTCCTTTCTGAACTTGAGCCTTCTTAAGACCTCTTAGGATCTCTTAGAGCAAAGGATTGCTGCTATGTAAGGGTTATAGAGGAGGAAGTGGGGGATGGTTTGAAATGAAGTGTTTAGGCTCCTATTTATAGTCGAATGACCCTTAAGGGCTAAGGTTTGCTTGTGATCTGATATGGGACATGTGTATAAGCTAAGCTAGGTAGGGATGTGTAGAAGCTATAGGATGTGTTGTATAAGCTAGAAACTAGCTATGGTGAGTTGTTTTGATCATGGTATGCCGCGGCTAAGGATAGAAGAAACAAGAGACCATGTGAAGCTTTTTAATAAAAAATAATGAAGATATTTGATGAGAGGTGCTTGTAAGCTGCTTAGGGATGAAGTAGCATGGTCATCAAGGTGCTTGATTGCAAGAAAAACTTTCAAAATGGGTCAAAATGCAAAGGTTATGAGTTTCGGGTACATTAGGGCTCAATTAGGGTTTTCAAGCTTGTAATTCATGTACATTTGATTAAGAATGATAGGTTACTGATCCCAAGACTTATATTAAGGATTATAATCAAAAGTTGATAGGTGGTTTGGGTTAAAATGGGTAGAAAATGAGTAAACGGGTCAAAAGTTCCAATTAGGGCATAATTAGGGTTTTCTAGGTTTATTTCTTGTATAATTGAAGTAAAATGATGAAATGATGATGGAATATGATTGAGAATGTTGTAAATTAAGTTATTACAACTTATTTGAGTGTTGGTTTGGGTTTACAATGGATAAAAATCAAGAAACGGGTCATGGTTTAGAAACTAGCTCGGTTTTAGGGTTTAGGGTTTTGAATTAGGGTTTTGAGTGCAATAAGATGTATGAAAGCTTATGAATAGAATAATTAGGGTTTACACATTGTATATTGAGTGTAGTAGCTTGTACACAAATAATGGTGAAGAAATCCTTAGGAAAACGGAGGTAAAACGGCTATTTTGGATGTCATGCTTAATGACTTGTACATTAAGCTTTTAAAGACTTGTACTTTGACTTGGAAGAAGTTTATATTTCAAATGAGATGTTATGTTACTTATACATATGCTTTAGTAGCTTGTACATTCATTTTATATGTTAACTCTTCATGGAATTAGGGTTTAGAGGTATACGATAACGGTTTAAAGCCCGTTTTGATATAATGTTGTGAATAGTACATTATAGGAGTATTGTACTTTGTAATAATGATATTAAGATATCGACTTGATATGTTATGATGTTTGCTTGACATATAAATAGATATAGGTGGCATAGGTAGGTTGCGTGAGCTCGTCTACTTTAGTTATGCAAGTTACATTGCATATTGAGATATTGGTAATGCAAGTAATGTAATAAAGCGAAAAATTTCCCCGTACAATTGTGATCATAATAAAATAGGTTGATTTTGCATTTGATGAAAATTCTGGGTTGTTATAGAGTGATTTGGTGAGAAAAAGAATTGAGAGAGTTGGTAAGAATAAAAACAGAAAGAGAGATGTGTGGAATAAAAACAGACAAAGAGTTTTGGTGAGTGATATGTGCTAAAACACACATCATTTGTGCCCCGGAAAATGCTAATAAACGGACTAAAACACTAAAATATGGATAAATATGTTGCAAATATGTTTGTATTGTGTTTTTATGTCTTACAGGTACAAAGGATTGAAAACAAAGCAAAAAACGGTAATTTTCGGGTGACTTTCGACGACGTTTTCACGCTTATCGAGGTCGAAACGAAGTCGTTACTATTCCTTGATCACACCATTGGAAAGAGCACGAAATTACGAGTCCAACGGTACCGGCCTTTCATATTCGAACCTTTTTATTTTGAACCTTTTTCGTCCCTGTTTGAACCTTTAATACTAGTATAATTGAACCTGGCCAATAAAGGGTTATATATTAATTTTCGTATAATATTATTGAAACCATGCCTAGCACAGTTGGTAAAGTGTGTGGTTAGGGTTCGATTCATGCAGGAGGGTTATAATCCCCTCCACGCCACGTCAGCTGCCACGTTGGCTCACACGTGGCATCACGTGGCATGCCACGTGGCGGACCCAGACCCGACCCGATCCAGACCCAGCCCAAGACCTGACCAGACCCAGCCCATGACCCGACCTGACCCGGCCCATGAACAACTGTTGACCACCGTTGACCGGTGGTTGACCGGTGGTTGATCGATGGTCCGGTGGTTGTCTGCTACCGTTGACCGCCACCTTTGACCATCGCTGCTACCGTTGATCGCCGCCGTCCGGTGGCAGCTGACCGGACGGTGACGGAACAGTACCTACGCTACGTGGCACCACTTAGGTGGTGACACGTGGCAAACTAATCATTGTATGCAGGCGTGGCGGGTATGAGGTGGCAGTTATGTCAATACGAGGTACTATTCCAGTGGCGGCTGACCAATCGAGTGTGCAAATGTGGACTTGCGCGTGTCAGTAGAGGTAGGCAGTGTCGTACCTCGAGGTCAGTCGGTGGTCAGACTATGGCAATAATGAGGCAGTTGGTGGAGCGCAAAAAGACCAAAATACCCCTAGATCCAGCAATATGAGTAGATGGAGGCCTAAAATGACTATATAATGAAGCACGCATCAGCAGCTCAGGTGTGTTAGAATAGAGATAGAAAATAGAGTTAGAGAGTAATATTTAATTTAGTAGTAGTGTAATTTAGTTTAGCTTATTGTAAAAGCTTTTATAGCTTAATTAGCTTATTGTAATCATCACTTTTTAGCTTATTAATGAAGATGTTTTGAAGATTGAAGTGCTTATTGTCTTATGGCTTATTCTTTTTCTAATCCTCTATTTTCTTTTCTTTTCTTTTTAAGCTAATTATGGCTTATTATTGCTTCTAGTTTTCTCTACCTTATTTTTTACTACAAATAAGCAATTAATGTAGCTTATTGATTTAGATCTTAGCTATATTATCAAAATAAGATTCTGCTTATATTCATTTTCTTTTCTTATTTAACTTATTTCTTTTTTTGATCGATTCGAACGCTAAAAAGGTGGTGTCATGAGTCTTCTTACTGGCCTTATTCTTTAGCTTGAGAACCCTTTGATTCGAGAGCTCATTATTTAGTTTCAGGTAGATCTAAACAGATTTTTATCTAAAAATAATAGGTCTTATATTTTTAGTTTAATTTCTAGCATAAAGTTTGTTGCTTTTTGGCTTATTTTCTTAGATCTATTCCTTAAAAATACCCGATCCGCGTTCACTTGTTTGAACACCTTAGTTTCGGGAGGATCTAGATCTAAAGTATTAATCTTTATTAGCTTATTGTCTTAGGATTTTTAGTAGCTTATTAATATATCTTATTTATCATAACTTTGTTTGTCTTATTGTTGATGGATCTTATTCTACACTTAGGCGAGGAGCTTATGGTTCTTATAAACTAGTTTCACTATTTAAGTTCCAAGCTTTTTAAGTTTTTACCTATCTTATTAATTAATAAAGCTCAAAACTTTATTGATTAATTAGTTAAATAAAAACTAATAAAGTCTAAAACTTTAAAAGTTTAATTAAGTTTATTCGAGCGGGCGGTGTAATATTCCATTGGTTTCGACAAACGGGTTCTACTTCTTTTCTCTTTTCTATGCTAATTAGTTTAATTTAGCTTAAAAAAATGTTTGCTTTGTTGATTAGAGTTAGCTTAATTAATATGTGTAGTGAGTAGATTTTTATATATGCTTGTTAAGTGTTAAATTGTTTAGTGAATTAAGTGTAATTAATAAAAGAGGGAAAATGTTGATAAGTGATTTTTATATTACTTAAATTATTGTTTTTGTTATTCGAGTGGGCAAAATTCGTAAGAATAATTAGGCAATAATTTAGTAATCGATATCTTTATAAAAATTGTTTTCAATATAAGCGAAAGTTGTGAGAAGATAATTTGTTAAAAAGTTATTGGTTCGTCATTATGGACTTAATTGTATATTTAAATTCACACTTAAGGATCTAATCAATACACTTAGCAAGCATATCTTTTATATTATATCGGTTTTTCGTTTAAATTGCTCGCTATTTGCTATCTAGTTTTTTTTATAGTTTGTTTTAAGTGAATTTTTAGTTTAAAATTAAAATAAAAAAATAAAAAAAATATAATAATATTCTTTTTCTTAGAATTTTCTTTTAACTTAATTTAGGTTTAGAAATTTTAATTGCACTTGTAGGAGTTAATCTTGCCTTAGTTGTTTATTTGTCGCGTTTTCTTCGTTGCCCGTTAATTGTTTTTTGAGTTTAATTGCTTTTGGTTGCTTATTTTAATTGTTTTAATTGTTTTTTTTATTAGTAGTTTTAGATAATCAAATCAAAAAATATCTTTTCTCTCATTCAAATCATAATCCAAGCTAAAGCGCGGTTTCAATTTCACAAGTCGTTGGGGAAACGACCCGGGAATCATACTTCCCGGTTAAATATACGTATTATATATTATATATATCTTTTAAGAGTGAATTTTCCTTAGGGAGTTTTCTTAATTGCTCTTGTGGTATTATATTGTATATTTTATTGTGTATCAAAACTTAATTAACAAATAATCACCTTTGGGCAGGAATAATAATTAACTAAGTATATAATTTTCAAATACCGCTTAATGATTAAGATTATGGTCATCCTTTGGGCTTAACGCATAACCTAAACTCATCAAAACGTAAATAATTACAACTTTCATTCACTTAAATGTTTTGATTAATTGCATCTTTTGAGCCTACAACCAACCTTAACAATTAAGTAGTCATAACACATGTAAACAAAATAATGAAAACATGTATACCCTATTTAATTAAACATTATGGAAGAATACACTATTGTTAATTCCAATCATGAAAAAACTATTTCTTTTCTCCGAACATAAATGTTCAAATTAGTTTTATTTATTTATGAGTTCTAATGTGATCAAAATAATGTCACAAATTCAAAATAAAGATAGACTATAACATAATTACATACAAATTCAGATGCAACTATAGTTATCACTGCTTTAGAATTGAAACATATATTATCATACATGTGAGATAGCAGTAAAACACGAACATGTAACTTAATATGACTTTAATTCACATAATTGTTTTGATTAAGTGCTTTCCTTTGGGCCAACATTAACTTCGACAATTAAGTAGTCAAAAGTATGACCGTTCATTCACTTAACTGTTTTAACCAGTAGCCTTTCTTTGGGCATGACAACTAGTTTTAACAATCAAGTAGTCACAAGACATATTGCTAGTTTTTTCTTTAATAAAATTGCCGTTAAAAAAAGACATGTTAAAATATATTACAAACATGTCAAATAATGCCCTTTATTAATTAAATCATTATGAAAGAAAAAACACTACAAAACTCATTGTTCAAAACTAACTTATAAACAAGTTAGCAGTCATGTAATGTTTCTTTCTAAAACATACTGTAGAATACTCTCAATTAAATTGTCCACAAATTATAACAAGATTGAGATTCTTTGTTTTGAACCAAACATGATGGTCAAATGTATTACTCCCTCCGTCCTAAAATTATTGTCCACAGAAAAGAAATACATAGTTTAAGAAAAATGCATTAATTACTGCTTTGGTATCTACGAAAGTCAAACAAAAGACTGTTTTACCCTTTGATAATTAATTAATGTGTTTTTTTAGTTTGTAAATGTCAATTTATATTAAGGGCAATATAGTAAAGTTAAACAATTACAACTACTATTTTTAGTAGTGGACAATAAATTGGGACATACGAAAAAGGAAAGATGGACAATAATTTTGGGACGGAGGTAGTACATCCATAAGAAAACTTAGACCAATCCATAAAATTTAATATTGGCTTACAGTGTAACAAAATAAGTGTCGCGTCTCTTATTAAAAGTTTGTATAAAAATGGCAGAATAGGAGAACTTAATCATCATGCCATGTATTATATAAAAAGTTTACACGTTTATCTAATATTATTTTTTCATAGTTAAAAAGAAAAATATTTACTCTTTTTAGTCGAAATTTAGAAAAAGAATACAAACTATAACATTTGATTTCTCATACAGAGAGTTCGTAAGTGATGGCCATAATATCATATATCATTAATACTAACATCGTTACATATTATGATTGATAAACCATGCTCGGATGCCACATGTTGATTAATTATCCCAAGAAACATGTAATCATAATATGAACGATCAATAACATAAAGCATAACATTAAAACTTACTTGATGTCGAAGAATGAGATCACCATGAACGAAGAACATCGGTAGGATGGAGATCTTCTACTTAATCCTCTCTTCTTAGTGATGGATCATAATGTTTGTGTGTATTTTTATGAGGTGAATAATCCTCTATTTATAAGAGAGGTCAAGCAGGGATCAACTCCTAATTAGGTTATGATTATGAAATCATTACCATAATACATTACCTAGACATTATTATATAAGGATATTGGATCTCCCATCAAGATACAATATCTTATAGAGTTTCATTATGGTAACTAAATATTATTTAATTACTCTTAATATTACCCATATAAATCAACAATATATAATGTACAAATATACTAATGCATTAAATAGGTTAGGACACAATTATAGAGAAATATCCAATACCAAAATATGACTCAGTGACTCGACCGGTAAATAAATTTTTTGAAAATACACAATTTGGAAAGTTAGGAAGTCAACTTCACAATTATTCTATTTTTTTAACTGCACAAATTATACTAATATGATTTAGTATTTTTAAATTCAAAAGTTGCCACTTATAAATTATGTTTTCAAAAATAAGAAATTTCAAGAATTGAGGTTAAATCTCTTATATTTAGTAAAGAAGTTTTGTACTAATCTACTAAACACGTGCACTTTATATAGAGAATTTTTATCACTTCAAAAATATCTAAAAACACCTCATATCCAAACTAAAATAAAAAAATAAATGTGTGAACAAAAATATACAATAAAACCAATTCTATTTTAACACAATAATCGTAAGAGCTATTATGATTGTTAGCTAATCCCAATATACTTAATATTCACCAATATACAAAAATACATTTTCACATTTCGTTCACACGCTATTAGTCCTTTAAAAATTAATTAGTTTGAATATGTTTTCCATCTTGCACTACTTAAAAATTAATTAGTTTGAATATGCTTTCCATCTTGCACTACTGAACAGATTCTTGTACGACGACGACTGCTGTATTTTCCAGGACGAACATAAACAAGTTAGGGCAGCGACGGGAGTATCTTTTTGGTACATGAACAAAAAGCAAAAAATAAATATCGAAACGAATTAGATATGAATGAATAAACTCTCAAAAATGAAAACTACATAGATCTATATATATATAAACAAAAAGCCTAAAAACTTAAAAAAGAACTTATAACAGTAGATACGATGGCAGCAGTTTCTGACAGCAACCTCGTTTCCGGCGGCGATTCCCGATGGCGACCTCGTTTCTAACGGCGACAATATGTGGCGGTAGACGGTGGCTGAAATAAAACATGACAAAGATAAAACTCCGATCTACAACAAAGATCTACAGATCTATAAAAATAAAAAAAAACATTTCATGTCCCACCAAAAGTGGTCAAATATCCATAATTGTACATTAAAACACAAATAAACCTCAAAACAAAAAAAAACCTTTTTTGATGCAGAGGTTCAGTCGTGTTGCGACGTTCGGTGGTGGATGACTTACAATGTTGGCGGCATTCGGTGGTAGTAAGTGATTGGACGGCTTCCATTCTTTGAATCCATTTCTTTTAACTTCAATGTGAATGAGAGCGAACCAGAATGAAATAAATAACCAAATTCTGATTCTTTATATAGGGTATGAAATGAATAATCAAATTCGAATCCATATACAGAAACTTAATTGTTTTGTCAATCAATTAGTATTTTGTGTTAATCAATTAGTATAGATTCTCTTTTTAAGTTTTGACTGTGATTTTTGACAAAGTGCGATTAAGTTTTAAGTTTTGACATGCCTAAAATAGATTAAGTTTTTCACTTTTCAGTTTTCAAGAATTAAGGTTAAATGCTTTATAATGTAGTAAAACACCATACATGATTAAGATAAAAGTAAAATATCTGAATTACAACAATTTCAAGTAAAATATCTGAATTAAAGAGTACAAAAGTCAACGTAAGTTGTCTTTCATCCGAACATGGAAATCCCAAAAGACACGATCCTTGCAAATAAGTAAACATCTTGACAATGTCCGAATGTAAATGTACTAAGTTTTCACTTTAGGAAGGTCACCTGAAAAGCATGATAAAAACGGTCAACTATTGAAAATAGTTGGTGAGCTCACATGGTTATGTACACAAAATAG
>BQNB010005671.1:3750-81937 GCA_026074375.1 Tanacetum coccineum
ACATTATATTCGGTTCGACTTGTCAAAACATGTGTGATGAATTTGCCTAAACATGCATGACGAGTTTGAGATGAGCATGATGGGTGAACTTAACTTCTTCTTTGGATTACAAATAAAATAAAATGAAAGACGGTATATTCTTTAATCAATCTAAATATATTAAAGAAATGCTTAAGAAATTTGGCTTAGAAGATTCTAAACCAGTGAAAACCCCCATGTCCTTGGATACTAAACTCACGAAAGACGAAGAGTGTGAGTCGGTAGATAGTACCAAGTATCGAGGCATAATAGGTAGTTTACTCTACCTAACGGCAAGTAAGCCAGATATCATGTTTAGTGTCTGCCTTTGTGCACGCTTCCAAGAGGATCCCAAAACCTCTCATCTTGAGGCGGTAAAGCGTATCTTCCGATACATTAAAGGCACTACGCACTTAGGATTATGGTATCCTAAGGGGACCGGCATAGAAACCATAGTATATGCCGACTCTGATCATGCGGGAGATTATGTGGACCGAAAGAGCACTAGCGGTATTTGTACATTCGTGGGATGTTGTTTAACATCTTGGTTCTCGAAGAAACAAACTGCTCTTGCTATATCTACGACCGAAGCCGAATATGTAAGCGCCGGAAAGGCATTTCAACAAGCACTATAGATGAAACAAGCTCTTATCGACTACGACATTCGATTCGATGACGTCCCGATCATGTGCGACAATAAAGGCGCGATTAACCTTAGGAAAAACCCGGTGCAACACTCGCGGACTAAACACATCAAAATTCGTCACCACTTTCTTCGGGATAATGTCCAGAAAGGACATATCTCTATTGAAAAAGTCTCGTTCGTCGACAATATCGCTGACATTCTCACCAAACCCCTTAAACATGAATCGTTTAACTATATTCGTCTTAGTTTAGGAATGATGTAATACATTCCATAAATCGTTCTTCTTTTCTTCTAATCTCGATTCTAGTCTATGTTCCATTCTGTGTCGTGACAACTTAATTACTTCATCCGAAGTATTTTAAGTATTTTTAATTCGCGAAATGCAAATTAAAACGTCACTCTTTTCGTAATTTTTTTTGTCAAAATTCGAGTCTAAAACCCTCTGCTGAGGGCGGCCCCCATATTGATATGGGACCGCCACTAGATGAGACTTATGTCTTCATCCTCATTTTTGTAAAACACAAAAACAAACACCCCCTTCTCTGCAGCCATTGACGAACACGAACCCAAAACCCTCAAAACCTTAAAATCAACCATTAAAACTCAAATTGAAAATCAAATCAACACTAATAATCAATCCTAACATCATAAAGATCATCAATTGTAAGTCATTTCATCCATTTTCTTTCCAATTCGTGTCTAGGGTTCATGTTGAACAAAAAAAAATCAAAATTGGGGATTTTTCATTTTTCTTCTAATTGTATGCAATTAGGAGTATAATAACACAATGTATAACTAATATGCTGCCCGTAGACATAGGATTTGCATAATTGAGTGTGTTTGACAAATTTTTGATATGAACAAAAACCCCAATTTTTATTTTAAATTACTCACGTTAGGAACACCATAAAAATGTTTAATGCATTGTTAATACACTCTAAAAACGTTTTTGAATTCATGCATAATGATCTCATGAACATCATTCGAAATATTTAATCAATAAATATTTTTGACATGTTTGGATGAGCAAAATTGAATTAAAGAGTGTTTGGGTTAACTCATAGGTTTTTATTTTAGAGTCAAGTTAACCGCAACTCCACATTTGTTGCATTTAGGCACACACTAGGCATAAATTTTGTTAATATTACGTGTTTATAATATTAAAATGTGGTAATTTTCTTTTAGGTAACGATGCCTCGAGTAACTGGGTCCGATCACCAAAACACTCGCAACTACATACCAATCATCTCAAATGAATTCAATCAACCTTTACAAAATACTTTTAAACTTCTTGAAAAATGATACATTCATGAGGGACGGGTGGTAAACCAAGATTTTGATGACATGAATAACATTAATGCTAAGTTTGGGTTAATCAGTTTTAAGTGTCTTTTGAATATAAACGAGCAAATTGTTCCTCGCTTTATTCTTGAGTTCTATAGTCTTTCAAAACAAAGCATTTTCTTTCACTCTCAAAGAGTTCGGTCATATTCTTGGTATTCCTTTCAAAGGTCACTGTTCTTATTCCGACAAGTGGTCACTTGACTACTTGGAGAGTTGTACTCCCTCAAATGGTATTTATAAAATCACCCCTCCTTCTTTAAATGACGTCAAATCCTTAATTCAAACTACTCGAACAAAACCCATAACTCGTATTTGTCACAAGAAAATCATCAATGTTGAAGAAAACAAAATTTCAAATCGTGAGATTAAATCTCATATGAAGTCTTGGGTTGAAATCATTCGTGAAAATGTGTTTTGTCTAGGTGGTAACCGGGATCATATCCCGACATGTCTATGTCATATGCTTTATTTCATCGCGACATCCACTAGATATAATCTAGCATTTTTCATTCTCAAAGGAATGGAAGCCATTAGGCGACAACATAAGGTTAATTTACCTTATGGTATGTTATTGACTAGACAGTTTAAACACATTGTGTCAAACTCTCCTGAGTTATCGAATGATCGTTACATCTTGTATGATTGTGTTATGTATCCTCTCGCTCCTCACTATGAGCGAAAGACGCTAGCGGATCATGGCACGAAAAGATGTCGTCAGTCAAATTCCGCTTCCTCTTCCTTCGTCTTTATTCATACATCACCATCTCACCACTTGGATGACAATGATGATGAAAATGATAAAGACACTTCTCGTGCTAGTACTCCGTCACCCTCTTAATTTGTCAATTCTTTGTCAAATGTTATTCCTCAAGTCTTCGAAAATCCACCTCATGAAAATCAAACCATGCACACCACCAAACCATGCCTTACCAACCTCCTCTTTCTCACCCTATAATGATTAAACATTCTCATATGTTTAATTTATCTAAATAATCGACAATCCACCTTTTGCTCGTGGCATCTCCTAGACATCAAGAATCAACTAGTCTAGCTATAGTTTAGAATGTTTCTTTATGTTATGCTTCTATGCTTAATTCCTAGTCTTGTAATATTCATACTCTTCTCGTATGAATTTAAATCTATTATGAATGAATAATTCCTTTATTATTATGGGTGATATGCATGCATTATGTTTTAGGTGGTTATTTCTTCTATATCTCTATAATTAGCCTTGTATATATTTGTCGAGATATTGCTCCCTTAGAAACATTTCTTGCACTTGCATTTCTAACTTGGTTTTGTAGCAAAATCCCATAAGCTCGATCCTTTGGTTCCTTAAACAAGGGGGAGTATACATCAAGGGGGAGTCTTGACATCGTCGAATTTTTTTGTTCTCTACTCGACGATCAACCTTTTTGAATTCGACAAAAAGGGGGAGATATGGAATTAAAACTCATTAATAACTTGCAAAATTTTATTTTTATCTAACATGAGTTTATATTTTTTGTCATCATCAAAAATGGGGAGATTGTTAATACAAATAATGCCTACAAATGTTATTTATATTTTTTGACTCCTCTACGTTTTGAAGATGACAAAATGTAAAAACGTCTACGATAAAAATAAATGTTTACGTGTTATTAATCGTAAATTTCTATTTCGACGTAAATCACTTAAGGTGTGAATAAACAAATCATTAAACATGATTAGTGATCAAGAAAATATTTTTTTCTTAAACCTTACATTTCTACAAAAAGTATTTTTACAAAAATAAAAATATACAAAATAATTTTATTTATAAAAGTTTTATTTAAATATAAAAATTCAAATCTTATTTTCCTCCCGCAATGGAAGGTTTCACAACAGATTTGCCCTTCCTCACTAAAAGACAAAAAAGGGAGCGTTTGCCTAGGGGCGGCCCCCTGATAGGTAGGGCGGCCCCTAGATATATCTGGGACCGCCGGGACCGCCCACAGGAGATGTTGGATTTTCCTGTCTATAAATACTACACTATTCTCAGCAGAAAAACATACCTCTTAGCACGAATTTTTCAGATAACTTTCTCTCACTAAAACCTTTTTTCTCTTTCTAACTCTTTTGATCACTAACATAGTTTAATCTTGTTTCAAGTGATCCAATCTCATCATCTACCTTCTACCTTCTTCCTTCTTCTATCAAGTGCAAGAGAAGAACACTCGTATTCGCCAAGAAACGCAGTGTGTAGATTAGTGATTTCTCCTCTCTTCTTCTAAGATCCAAAACTCTATTTTCTTGATCTTGTATTTGTGTGTAAAATCGGATAGTGTATAAATCTGATTGTGTTGATTGTGTGTCGGTTAGTATTTTAGTCCTTAAAATACATTGGTGAAGTGGTAGATTGGTTCTAGCTATGATTAGGACTCGACATTTAGCTTAATGTCAGAAAAAATGTAAGCGACGTGTAAACGGTTTTCTCCGCCTAAAGGGAGCTTGTTGACATAGTGAAATCTCGAGTCGGATACTCGGGGAGTGGAGTAGGGCGAAGAAGAGCTTCGTAGCCGAACCTTTATAAATCTCGGTGTTGTGGTTTGATTGTTCTATCTCTTACCTTTCATCTTTTACTTACTCTTATACTTATTGTTTGTATTATGATTGTGTTGCAAGTAGTTTCATACATTAGTTGTTCCATATTGTTGGTTGATCTTGCATATATTCGAATCTAGTGTTTTTACAAGCAAAGTTTTTAAAACGTCAATTAACCGGTAAACTATTCAACCCCCTTCTAGTTTCCACACAAATTCTATTTTGACTACAAGTGTCCGTTATGTACTTCAAAACATTTCTAAAAATAGTCCTTATAACTACCTTGTGACAGTATAGTGGTAGACTAAAATCAAGAAATTTTGTCCATACATGCAAAACCTACTTGCATCTCAAGTCTAAGGATAAACATAACTTTCACCATATGTGTAATGCACCCACTGACGCCGATCCATAAAGTGATTAACACAGGTAGGGTATCCAATATTCAACCTTATTGAATAACATGTGAAGTTGGCAGAATCATCTTTATATATTCTCCAGAATATAACCAAACACTCACACTTACCTTATCTTAACAATACTCCCGTATTGTTAACTGGTAATGGATATAGATTTAGAATGTTACAAGTCATTCATGGATTTAAACATGCAAATATAGGACACATGTCACACCCCCAAACGGGGCCTAGTCGAAAACACGTGTCCGGGGGCGTGACGTCATAATACACATCACACAAGATACAAAGAACGACCTCTAAGGGTACGTTTAAAAATCCAACATCATTGCATTAATTAAAATAGTTAAAGTTTTACATAGGCCCAACGATAATATGCGGAAGCGAATTAAAGGTTTTAAAGTTTGACAACGATGTTAACATTGATAATAATAATTCTTGAAAATCGGTCCAATGCAAGGCAACACCATAAAGCAAGCAAAGACATCCATAGCTAAGCAACTGAGAAAAACATGCTAAAACGTCAACATAAAGTTGGTGAATTCATAGGTTTGAATTTAATATTAAAAGTGGACCACAAGTTCACAGTACGCACGTGACAGTTATAGGAGATACAACTTCACATAAAAAGAAATTTACGTTTACGCTAAGCTTATGACACCGAAGCTCAATTTAAAAGAAAGCATTTTATATGCCAAATAGAATTACTCGCCCTAAAAGTATCTGACCAAGATCACCTATTGACAATCCGACATGGTATATATCCGTTTGGTCGGGACCTCCGAATCTAGTAAGCGCTACTTACCAGGATAGGGATAATTACTCTCAATAGATCTATTTACAACATTCGCGCTTACTTAACCAGTACAGTCGGCTAAGCAATTGACGGTTCATGATAATTCGGGCATTAGTGGTCTAATGGCTACTTAGGCAACACGTAATCAGGAAAAGGAAACGTAAAGTAACTGTGTCCATAGTTTGAAAACAAGCAATGTTTCTCACCCTAAAATAGTAAAGTAAAAGTCGTAAAACATGAGGCTATGAACTCACCTTAGCAAGATGAGCAAATGATAATCACGCAAGTAAAAGATGATATAGAAGTCTAGCCGCGACCTAGAATAATAACGCATCTTAGAAACACGGAAAGCATGCCAAGAATTGCACAATATGTTCATCACCAAAAGACATCCATGTGTGTTTACTTTAGTTTGATTATCAAATCATGACGCAATAAAATCGTATAGTTTTTCGTTAAATTTCAGCGTTTAACCAAAATTACTATTTTTAGAAAGTTTCTATTTTAGGAAAGTTTTTAGTTTCAAAACGTTAATACCGTCCCCTATATTTGTTAAGTTTCCATATTTTCAAAACGCACTAACTAGCCTTAATCGCTTAACTTCTATGTCCGATTCGCTAAATTTTTACCAAACTTACTATTTTTAGTAACTTTATCGTTTTTCTTAAAATATGTTAACGACGTCTTTAAATGATACTAATCAATATATATATGTTACTATATGTTTTGCTAGTGTTTTAAAAGCTCAAAATATCTCGAAAGTGTCCGAAAACCCATTTTACTATTCACATCAGCAACTATTCACTTGGTTTTGCCAAAAAATGCTTCAAGTTTCATTTGGCTATAACTTGGCCGTTTTAAGTCCGATTTTAGTGTGTGATATATGAAAAACTATCTATTCGAAACGAGCTCTTCAAAAACTACTTTTACGCCTATTGAAAACATTTTTAGGTCGACCAAAACCTCAAAACCATTTTGGATCAGCAACATCATTTTTCGCAAACGCTTCCAAAAATCACACCAAACTTCACAATAGTGCTTAGTCTAGCCTAATATCCATTCACAACTAATCCACAACAAAACCACACCTAAATCTAACATAATCCCTTCATTTCTATTGTTGCAACTCTCATTCAACTCTCATCTCACCAAGAACATAATATTGAACTAGTGAAACAAAGTAGCATCATTATTTATGAAATCTTGTTTTATAATCTTTCAAAAAAAATTAAAACACAACATGTGGATGTATGAATCTTGAACATATGAGAAAGAACATAAGTAAATCACAAGAAAAGATTCAAGACACTTACAAGAATGAAGAACAAGTAGAGAAATCACAAGATCTATACCCCAAAATAATAGATCTATAAAACCCAACAACAAATCTTGAAACCCTAACTTAGATCTTGAAGAAAAACCTTTAAACCAAAGAACCAATACTTCAAACCACCTTAGATGTTCTTAGAAATAAACCTAGTATGCTTGGATTATGCAAGAAATCAAAGATATGAAAACCCTAAAAGGGTGTATATTTACCGTGAGCTAAGAGAGCAAAAGAGGGAGATAAAACAAATTTTGGAGACTATGAAATGAAAAGTGAAACCTTAGTTGTGAGAATGTAAAGTATTTATAGGCCAAGGGAAGGTTTAGGATTACATAGTTTTAAGTATTAAGTGACCAACACATACTAAAGATGTGTATGTTTGTTTGTTCGGCCGAAATCAACCACAAGGACCACATGGTTCATTTTTTTGAGTCTTGGTTCATTAATTAGTGCTCAAGCTTAGTCAAATAAGGTCAAAGATCTAAATATAAGTCTTACAAGAGTGTAAGAGCTCACATGTTGGTAGAGCATGGTAAATGTGCATGAGAATGACTCTCTTATGTGTCACTTTCATACACATGCATAGGAAGTTTAAGAAAAGATGCCTTTGATTTAATTTCAAGACTTATGGTGCAATTGGTTTGGTTTAGGCGTCCAACATATGACAAGAGAAGAGGGTGAATGAAAATTTTGACTTATGAATATGAGATGGACGATAACTAAAGTTTACACGAAAATATTTCGGGTTTCCGGGGTTCCGTTTGATCAAAAACGCAAAAACGTAATTTAAACGTAAAAGCGTAAAAATAAATACCGGGAGTGATCGTAAACTACGAAACACTTAGAAAAGATAAAATAACTCATATAATATCTAAACTAATTAAAATCCGAAGTCAGAATGCGTCCGATGACGTTTTTTAGATTTAAGCTTCATAACCATGGTTTACATGCACGTAATCCATAGTTGACAATTTATTACTAGATAAACAAGCAACAATATATATTAAATCTAAAACGCAAATAACAATATAATAAGCGAATTAGATCTCTTGTAAAAATGTGTCCATATTTTTATTTCCATATTATGTGACAAATTAGGACAAGTATTATTTCTCAATAATTTTCTAAAATATTTTTCACATAAAAGGCAAAAAAATACATATATGCGACATTTTTACATATTTTTACGTTTTTTATGTAATTACAACGCTATATGAGATGGCTCTGATACCACTGTTGGAAATCGTAATCTAAATAACCTAATATTACATTAATATTAAATAAGCTATGCAACAGATATAGGTCACATATAGCATGTATAATTAACACAAAAAACATAAACAAGGAAACATACCTCTAGCAACCAAGCTAGTGCCGAATCAAAGACACTTCGAGTACACGCACGTATGTAATAACGTGCGAACCAAACACCACTACGAGTTACTAAGATAAGTAACCTGTACGTGTATCCACACTACACGTCGAACAATACCACCCGAATGCTAGTTCTCAACCAACGAATAAGTGAACACTAAAAGTAGCAAAACACAAAAAAACCTCTAGATGGGGTGTTTGTTTGCGTCGACCAAAGAGAGGGGAGAAGAAGAAAGGAACGATGATTATGAGCTCTAGGGTCCTCCCTATATACTAGGTGAATCTAGGGTTTATCTAAAATACATAACTTGGAGGAAAAGATAGCTCAAAATTCAATCCAACCCCCTTTGGGCTTGGGGCCGGTCGAACTCCCACACAACACCCCTTGGTGTTGACTTTTTGACTTTTCTAATATTTATGGATAATTACATTTAATTACCCAATAATTAAAAAGCTTTATTTGTTAATTATTCCTAACGAACTAATTAACGACCGTTAGTGTTCCATCGTTGATTCATATATTAATATAAATAATAAATATAGAAATATATTATTATAAATATTAATAGAATGATATCTAAGTGTAAACGTGTGTGACCCCGTATGCTCACGTATTTCCAGCTGTATAAATATCCGTATGACATGAGCACAAACCAACAGCTAGTAGGAAATCTTGAGCATGTGGTGCGCGTAGACACTCAAAAACCGCTTTCTGTCTCACAGTCATGTCAAAGTGGACTTCCATATCCTTGACTCCACCTTCTGTTACTGTTCCATAATCGAAAGGTCCGTTAAGAACTGAATCAACGAGTAGCTTTTCGTTTTCCTTTCCTTTGATATAGAGTAGCATACAGCTTGTCCAAAAACTGTACTGAGTTTTGTCAAGCATAGGGGGACGGTTGTCAGCCCCTGCTACAATCACATTCTCTGCCAATGATAAACTCATCTTGAATTACTTGATGTGTAAAATTAAGTGAGTTGATCGATACAGTAATTCAGTTAAAAGGGCACTCGCCAGTGTTTGTTAGACTTTAGAGGGGGCGGTGTCCTTATTAGTAAAACAGCTACATGACCCGCAAAGTGAGCTCCTTTTGCTTTGATCATGTATGGGTATTTCTAAACTCTTTTTTAGTTTGAGGACTTGTCAGCCTATACACATGGAAGAGGCGGCCTTGTTTTTTGACAAATGTTTGCGTGGGTTAATAGAGAATATAGTGGTCTATGGAGGACCTTTCTTTGGAGAATTACAGTGGAGGCTTGCTTTTTTACCCATTTGTCTTGGTGGTTTAGGGTTGTACTCGGCAAAAGAGGCTTCTTTCTATGCTTTTGTGGCCTCGAGGGCCTAATCTTGGGTGCTACAAGACCACATCTTACGTGACAGTGGCATATGTGGTATGGATGATGATTATGTTTCTGCTTTGGCTTGTCAATGTGATACGATTCCATGTTTTGATTTTAACTAACTATTTAAACTAAAAGTACACTTATACATATCCTTTTATAATTTAAATATCTCATAACCCGTAAATTGTCATATACAACAAATTACATAGTCATGACAAGCATTTTAATATTTTTAATAGACGAACACTTTCATATACTTTTGACAATTTTTTTTACGTTTTTCTTTTTAGTATTGAAATTTGCATTACATATTACATGTGAATATTATAGAAAAAGCTATGTTGATTTTATTGCATGTTTAAATATTCGAATCTTAAAATTAGTTTTCAATCACATGTAATTAACATGCAAGTTTTAACAACCAAAAAGAAATGAAAAAAGACGAGAAAAACATGAAAAAAATGATGAAAAAAGTTTATCAAAAGCATATAAAAATGCCCGCACGTAGATAGATAATTAATGCTTTATGTAATGGTGTAAATTTTTTCGTTTAACGGCTAAGGATTTAAGAGATATTACATTTTTAAAAGAAATGTGTTGAAATGATTATGTTAATGATATTATAAAAATTGATTGATATGATTATTTTTTTGTATTCATAAAAGTTTGATATGTAAATGAGATCTCTCATTTGTAGAACCATAAGTATAGTTTGCTAGTTGAAGCTTATTTTGAAATAGTTATATCATGAGTTATTATAAAAGAGTTATGTTAATAAGAACAAATTTTATTTATATTGAAAAATACATTAAATAAAGGAAAATAATTCTCATGCCAGCAGTATGCTTAACAACACAAAAGAGACATGTGGCAAATTAAAAGGTTAAGACGAGACAAGAGAAATTAGCCATGATATGTGGCAAAAACTACATGGTTTAAGCATGTGTTTAATCACACAAATTAATCATCTATATCATTTCTATTAAATAAATATTAAAAAACGTGTAATTGCTAAAATTAGATACTTTTTCAATTAGATGCACTTAGAATTTTCTTTTAAACATGGCTAAAATTTAGAGGCGGAGAGGAGCCTAGTAGCTCATGAAAAGCTCAAGATCGGATCAGTAAAAAGCTCGAATGAGCCGAGCCTAAACGAGCTCGAGCCCGAGCTCTATATATAACGCTATAATAGGCTCGCGAGCCTAAACGAGCTTTAGTACATAGTGTCTAAAATAACTAACAAGCTCAAAACAAATAAACGAGCTCTAATAAAGGAGCTCGAACAAGTAAGCTCAATAAGTAAAACTTTATTTTTTATAGGCACATCATAAACAAGCCGAGCCCGAGTCGAGCTCGAGCTTTATATTGTTGGGTTTGTGCTCATATCATACGAATATTTATACGCTTATGAAAACGTTGAGCATACGGGGTCACACACGTTATACTTTTAGGTATCATTCTAGAATGCGGAATAATTAATAAATGTTATATTTATAGTTTTATTAATATATTGATTTGACGAAATAAAGCACATCTATACGGTCGTTTATTAGTTAATTAATTATAACTAACTAATAAGGCTTTTTAATTAATGAGTAATTAAATGTAATTAACCATAATTAATTAGAAAAGTCAAAAAGTCAACTTATGTTCGACCGGCCATAAGGACCCAAGGGGGTTGGATTGGGCTTTGAGCTATCTTTTCCTACAAGGAATGTAATTTAGGTAAACTCTAAATTTATCACTATATAAGGAGGATCTTAAAGCTCATTATTATCATCCCTTGTCCTTTCTTTTCTTTGATTCGATCGCAGGAAGAAAACCAAAGGGTTTTCTGGTTTTGTTTTATTAGTGTTATCATATTCGTTGGTCAAGAACTAGCATTCGGGTGATACTGCTTGACGTGTAGTGTATGACTTCGTGGAGGTTACTTACTTTAGTAACTAAAAGTAGTTTTCGGTAAAGCATGTTTATTACACACGTGCGTGTACTTCAAGATCATCGTTCATCACTAGCTTGATTGCTAATGGTATGTTTCCTTATGTATGTTTATGTGTTAATTATATATGTTATATGAATAGATCCGCTGCGTAGCTCGTAGAATATTAATTGTAATATTATTTGTTATTAGGTAACAATTCCCAACAGTGGCATCACGAGCCAAATCATATAGCGTAGTAATTACATAAAAAATGTAAATATATGTAAAATATGCGCCCCATATGTGTTATTTGTTGCCTTTTTTATGTGAAAGTTATTTTAGGAAATTATTTAGTGAAATAATCTTGCTTTAATTGGTCACATAAGTAAGGAAATAATATATATGGATATATTTTACATATTATGTAAAATCTGCTGCCTATATATGTGTAATTATTATTGTTTATGTGAAAATTTATTTTAGGAAATTATTTATAGAAATAACATTGCTTAAAATTGGTTACATAATTATGGTAATAATATATAGGCTATATTTTACATGATCTTCTAAAATGTTTAAAAATTGTTTTATTTACGTTTTAGATTTGCTATAAATATTTGTTGATTATTTATCTTGTTTAATAAATTGTCAAACATGGATTACATGCATGTAACAAACATGGATTACATGCATGTAACCCACGGTTTAGTAAGCATAAATATTTATATGCATGAGAATCTGTTATGTGAATTATTTAATTACAATATTAGGGAAGACCCTTTGTTGAATTAACTGCATAACTGATTCTAGTTTAGTATGGTTAATTTTGGTTAATATGTTTTGCGTGTTTTATATTTGTGGCATTTTATAATTATGCAAAAACAAATTTTAAAATTAATATGGACTAAAAGTACATGATTTTTATTGTGTGTATATTGATACATACACTTTGCAAAATCATAGACTATACGTAAATTTTGTAATTTTCTTGCAAAACGTTCTATAACGCAGGAGTTTAGTGGTTTTCGCAAAGGAACCCGCGACGGAACATGCAAGAATACACAATATTTACATAAACCATTTTAACAGTATTTTAAGTATGTCGTTAATCGTTACTAGGGTTTGATTATTTCCCGTGGGGAATTAACCTTATCCGTAGTAAAATTTCTTATACTTAGAAATATTGTAAATAAATGGCAACCCTAACTTTATAAATGGCATGAAAATTTATAAAATTGAGGGATTTATAGAAAGATTTTAAAACAAACAAAAATGGAAATATTAACTAGTGTCATAAGGTTGTATGCATGCTTCCTTATATACAAATTTTGTTAACACTGATTTATCAATTTATACCCTTAAAAATTAAGTCAGTTGCCATCCAAGTCTGAAATCACTTGAGTTTGTTCTTTTACTCTAAGACGGTCTTAGGTGAATTTTCAAAACAAGGTAATATAATAATCGTATGGTCAGACCTGAGACGGTAAAATTAGAGATTTTGTAATGGACGACTTATATCGAGTATGGTTGGTCAGACCTTAGACCCGAGGCACAAGATGAGGTGAAACATGCTACTAGACACTATAATTCTGGATTATATTGCCCGGTGCCCTGTAATGGCTAAGAGTTGCACATGTTGGCAATTATCAGTCATATTACCTTTTGGGTTATACCATTTCTAGTAGATCAACTGCATTAATGGTATATCGTCAAGTTGGATCTTAAACTCTTACTAAAATTAATTGTTTATTTTTTGCAATAAACATGGGTAGTTAATTTTATAAGTGACAATTATCAAAAATACTAATATTTTTTGAAATTTTGATTGTTTTGTAGCTGGCTACTGCTGCCCAAAACACAAACAATACGACTATCAGGTCAATTCTCTAACAGGAGAAACTTACTGGACCAAACTTTACAAACTGATTCTAAAACATAAGAATCATTCTTAGGTCTGAAGGGAAACTAGTTCATTTGGAACAGCCTATGACCCCTCTTCCTTATCCTGTAGCATCTCAAGCTACACGTGATGCTTATGAAGCATTAAATGATGTGCAAAATGAGGTGGCATGTCTTATGCTTGGTAGTAGTCTCCTGAACTTCAGAGGACACTTGAAAACTACAAGGCATATGATATGATCCAAGAACTAAAAAATATGTTTGATGAACAAGCTAAACAGGAACTGTTTGAAATAGTTAAAGCATTCCACGCTTGTAAACAAGAAGAAGGTTAGTTAGTAAGCTCTTATCTCTTGAAGATGAAAAGCTACTTGGACACTTTGGAACGCCTAAGCTATGCAATGCCCAATGAACTTGGTATGAGTCTTATTTTGAATTCTCTTAACAAGGACTATGATTAGTTTGTTCAGAACTATAACATGCATAGCATGGGGAAGACGCTAGCTGAGTTACATGCTATGCTGAAACTCCATGAGAAAGGTATTCCAAAGAAGGCTGAAACCCCCTCTGTGTTAGCTATACGTGAGGGTAAGATCCATAAGGACAAAAAGAAGAAACCGCAAGGGGCAAAGGGTAAGGCCAAGGAAAAGAATAGGCTTGCTTATACTCCCAAGACCAAGATCCCACCACCGCCTAAGAGAGACAATCCGGCAAATGACTTTATCTACCACCACTACAAGGAGGTTAGTCACTAAAGGAGGAATTATTCGTCCTACCATGCTGAGTTAAAGAAGAGAAAGAATGCTAGCGTGGCTAGTACTTCAGGTATATTCACTATAGAACTCTATGATTTTCCTAATAATACTTGGGTGTATGATACGGGTTATGGAACTCATATCTGTAATACTTCTCAGGGACTTAGAGAAAGCAGGAAGTTGAAACATGAAGCTGTAAGTCTGTACATGGGAAATGGAATGCGTGCAGCCGTTGAAGCTATCCGAAGTTTTGATTTAATTCTTCCTAGTAGTTTAATAATTGTATTAGACAACTATCATTTCGTACCTCCTGTTACTAGGGGTGTTGTTTCAATTTCTTGTTTGGTTAATAATGGTTATATTCATACATTTACGAATTATGGTAATTCTGTTTCGAAAGATAATGTGTTTTATTTTAATGCAATTCCACGTGATGGTATTTATGAAATAGATATGCATAATCTTTATCCAAATGTTAGTTCTAATTATAATGTTAGAAATAAAAGAGCCAAACATGGGTTGGACTCTTATTATCTATGGCATTGTCGTTTTGGACATATAAACAAGAAACACATGGACATGCTTCAGCGTGATGGGCTCCTACGACCATCACGATGAATCACATGAGAAATGCAAATCTTGTATATCTAGGAAGATGGCGCGCAAGCCTTTTCCACATCAAGTGCAAAGAGCTAAGGATATGTTAGGACTTATACACACTGATGTATGTGGCCCTTTCAGAACTGTGTCAAGAAAGGGTGCTAATTACTTCATCACCTTTACCGATGATTTTAGCCGTTATGGTTTTGTTTACTTGATGAAACATAAACATGAGGTATTTGAAACATTTAAGGTCTTTCAGAATAAAGTTGAAAACCAATTTGGTAAAAAGATAAAGGCTATTCGATCCGATCGAGGAGAAGAATACATGAGTCATGAGTTTGTTAATCATATGAAAAGTTGTGGTATCGTATCTCAACTAACTCCACCTTATACACCACAACATAACAGGTTGTCTGAGAGGAGGAATCAAACTTTAATTGATATGGTTTGATCCATGATGAATTTAACAACTCTGCCAAAATCCTTTTGGGGATATGCTCTTGATACTGCAGCTCGCATTCTGAATATGGTTCCAACCAAAAAGGTTGATAGGATTCCTTATGAAATATGGCACGGGAAAGCTCTCAAGTTGTCCTACTTAAGGGTTTGGGGTAGTGAGGCGCTCGTGAAATGAGACACGCTTGACAAACTTGATTCCAGATCCATTAAGTGTATCTTTGTAGGTTACCCTAAGGAAACGATGGGTTACTACTTTTACTATCCACTCGAAAACAAGATCTTTATTTCTCAAAATGTTGAGTTCTTTGAAAATAGTTTCATGGTACAAGAAGCGAGTAGGAGTCACGGACTTCTCAAAATGAGTAGGAGTGATAAAAGGCTTGAAATAATTCAAGAGGAAGATACACAACCTTCTGAAAATACTAGCAAATAACATAATGAGGTCGCACCTATCGAGGTCGAGCCTCAAAATGTTAGAGTTCCTATTCCTAGATCCACAAGGATACCTCAAGTACCAGATAGATATGGATACTATGTTGATATTAAAGAATATGAATTATGGGATCTTGATGAACCTCCTAATTATAAAGCGGCATTAGTCGATCCTGAATCTGACAAATGGCTTGAAGCTATGAATACTAAAATGTAATCCATGAAAGATAATCAAGTCTGGTATTTGGTTGATCTTCCATCCAACGGTCGAACTATTGGATGCAAATGGCTCTTCAAGAAGAATACTGACATGGATGGCAATGTATACACCTTTAAAGCTCGTCTTGTGGCAAAAGGCTTTACCCAAACCTACAGAGTAGATTATGGGGAAACCTTCTCTCCTGTTGCAGACATTAAAGCTATAAGGATTCTTTTAGTCATGGCCGCATTCTATGATTATGAGATTTGGCAAATGGATGTCAAGAAAGCCTTTCTAAACAGTCACCTAAGCAAGGATGTATATGGTGCAACCAAAAGGGTTTGTGGATCTAAAACATCCCAACAAGGTATGCAAACTTCAACGTTCCATTTAAGGATTAAAGCAAACATCTAGAAGTTAGAATAAAAGATTGATGAGGAAATCATGAAGATTGGTTTTTCTCAAAATCATGATGAGCCATGTGTATATCTCAAAGCTAGTGGGAGTGATGTTGCATTCCTAGTCTTGTATGTCGATGACATATTAGTTATGGGAAATAGCGTTACAATGCTAAAAGAAGTTAAATCTTGGCTTTGTAAGTGTTTTTCTATGAAAGACTTAGGAGAAGCAGCATATATCCTTGGAATCAAGATGATACATGATAGATCTAAGCGGTTGATTGCTCTTAGTCAAAGTGCTTATCTAGAGAAAATTCTAAAAAAATTTAGAATGGAAAACTCCAAGAAGGGGTATACTCTGATGATGGAAAAGCCTGACTATAGGAAGTCACAAGGTGCAAAAACACCTACTGAGGTACAACGTATGCAAAGAGTTCCTTATGCTTCGGCCATAGGTTCAATCATGTATGCGGTTAGATGCACTAGACCTGATGTTGCCTTTGCGCAAACCTGATGAGCCATGTGTATATCTCAAAGTATGTGGGAGTGTTTTGAAAGGCTCAAGGCACACTAAGGTGTCAAAGGGATTTATTAGCCTTGAGGTGAGGCGCAGATCAATGGCCGGCTTAGAATATATGAGCGCATGTAAATTGAAGTAAATTATAATAGTTTAGACAAAAATTTATAGATTAATGATGACTTAAATGACACTAAAATAATTAATGTATCAAAAAAATTGAATAGTTAAACCAAAAATATCAAGCAATGTATCATATTCATGACATGACGAGATTAGTTATCTCATAAGTAAAATAGATGGAGGAGTCTGTATGTGCAGACACTTGAATTGAACGACCAAACATGCAAATTGATTGATTTATTTAGTTTCTAGGTAATCTATTATTAACATATGAGGGCGATGAATGTTAAATTCGAAAAGAAAGTTTCAAAATCCGTCACCTTTCCTAGGCGCGCCTAGGCTCAAGGCTCTAAATCCCAAGGCTCTGCGCTTTTTGTGAGCCTTGTGCATGTGCGGAGCCTCGATCTGAAAAAATCCCTAGAGCTTGAGCCTTAGAGCCTAGGCGCGCCTTAAGGCGCGCTTTTTAAAACTATGAGTGCGAGTAATATTGCATTCCCAGTCTTGTATGTCGATGACATATTACTTATGGAAAATAGCGTTACAATGCTGCAAGAAGTAAAATCTTGGCTTTTGTAAGTGTTTAACTATGAAAGACTTAGGAGAAGCAGCATATATCCTTGGAATCAAGATCATACGTGATAGATCTAAGCGTTTGATTGCTCTTAGTCAAAGTGCTTATCTAGAGAAAATTCTTAAGAAATTTAGAATTGAAAACTCCAAGAAGGGGTATACTCCAATGATGGAAAAGTCTGACTATAGAAAGTCACAAGGTGCTAAAACACCTACTGAGGTACATTCAATGATGGAAAAACCTAATGCTTCGGCCATCGGTTTAATTATGTATGCGGTTAGATGCACTAGATATTATGTTGCCTTTGCGCAAAATTTTTATAGTCATTTTCAGCAAAATCCTGGTGAGATTCATTGGACTGCTGTGAAAATTATTCTTAAGTATTTGAGGAATACTAAAGATGTGGTTCTTGTGTATGGGGCTAAACTTGAAGATGAGATGAAAGTATCATGTTGTGTCGTTGTAAGTTTTCAAACTGATAAGGACGATATAAATTCTCAAACATGATATGTGTTCATACTTAATGGTGGAGCCGTAGACTGGAAGAGTGCCAAGCAAAGCACTACTGCTATGTCTTTTACAGAAGTTGAGTACGTGACTGCTGCTAAAGCATCAATGGAAGCAGTTTGGATGAGAAAATTTATTGATGGACTTGGAGGTGTCATGCCATCGAATAAAAGGCCTATGGAGATGTTATGTGACAATAAGCCAACATTAGCTATCGCTAGTGATCCCGAAATCTTAAAGGGAGCCAGACATTTTCAGATGAAATATCACTACATTCGTGAAGTAATTCAAGAATGTGAAATTATCCTTAAGAAAGTTCACACAGATGACAACGTAGCTGATCCGTTTATAAAACTAATGCCACTCAATAAGCATTTTGAACATGTTATGGAGATTGGAATAGTTCCTACTAGTAGTCTCATGTAAATCTGTGATGCATTATTTAGTATTTAGATAATGAGATGTAAACGATTGTTATTTTCTTTTATGAATGAATTAAGATACGTGGTATCTTGTTTTCATTTTTTATAATGATTGTGTCTAATATTTGCATGTTTATATCCATGAATGACTTATCGCATTCTAAAGCTATGTCTATTACCAGTTAACGATATGGGAATATTGTTAAGATAAGGTAAATGTGAGTGTCTGGTTGTATTCTGGAGAATACGTAAAGATGATTCTGCTAGCTTTACATGTTATTCAATGTGGTTGAATATTGGGTCCCCCTATGTGATAATCACTTTATGGATCAACGTCATTGGTGTATTACACACATGGTGAAAGTTATGTTTATCCTTAGACTTGAGATGCAAGCAGGTTTTGTATGTATAGATAGCATTTCTTGATAATAAGCCTACCGCTAGTCTGTCAAAAGGTAGTTATAAGGGCTATTTTTAGAAGTGTTTTGAAGTATAGACGGGCACTTGTAGTAAAAATAGAATTTGTTCCTTCACTTAAGTGGGAGTTAGATACTTACTGGGCCCTCGTTGGTTTGATCAGAAATTTGCATGGTCGTGCCTAACATGTAGTTAAGATGATTCTTTTTACATTTGGTGATCTGAATCAGTACAAATGCGAGAAACAAAATCATTAAAGTATGGAGTGACTACTGATCCATATCCATTTTTAACATTTATTTGAAACAAAGGGATAGGACTAACTGAATCCATAGAAGGCTGAGTTATTTTCCAAAAACTGCAAACTAAGGTATTTCTGGGAGCATTAATGATGTTGCTAGACTATTTGTCAATGTTAGTATGTTATATAATTTGAATGAGACATTCGCAAGTGGGAGCTGTTAGGTTTATGCCCATGTCATACAAATATTTATACGGCTTGAAATACGTGAGCCTATGGGGTCACACATGTTATACATTTAGGTATCATTCTATTAATGTGAATAATAATATAATTGTATACATATTATTTATATTAATATATGATTTGACGAATAAACACTAATGGTCGTTAATTAGTTAATTAATTGTAACTAGCTAATAAGGCTTTTTAATTAATGGGTAATTAAATGTAATTAACCATAAACAATTAGAAAAGTTAAAAAGTCAACCTAAGGGGTGTTTTGGCTTATGTTTGACCAGCCACAAGGACAAGGGGGTTGGATTGGGCTTTGAGCTATCTTTTCCTACTAGGAATGTAATTTAGGTAAACCCTAAATCTATCACTATATAAGGAGGATCCTAGAGCTCATTATTATCATCCTTTGTCCTCTTTTTTCTCTGATTCGATCGTAGGAAGAAAACCAAAGGGTTTTCTAGTTTTTTTTATTAGTGTTGTCATATTCGTTGGTCAAGAACTAGCATTTGGGTGATACTGCTTGATGTGTAGTGTATGAACTTCGTGGAGGTTACTTACTTTAGTAACTAGAAGTAGTTTTTGGTAAAACACGTTTATTACACACGTGCGTGTACTTCATGATCCTTGTTCGTCACTAGCTTGATTGCTAACGGTATGTTTCCTTATTTATGTTTTATGTGTTACTTATATATGCTATATGAATAGATCCGATGTATAGCTCGTCTAATATTAATTGTAATATTATTTGTTATTAGATAACAATTTCCAACAAACCGTGTTTTTGTAAATGAAGATCGTCTAGATTTAAACGCAGCCAGTTGTCTTATAACTGGTTGATTTCTGATTGGTTGCAAAGGTGGTTTCTCCAAGATTGATGGTTTTGCAAACTTAGTATCCACGCTATTTCCTTTTGTGGTAACTAGAAAGGGGGTTGAATAGTTTACAAGTTAATTGGCGTTTTAAAACTTTGTTTGTAAAAATGTTTGATTCGAGTATATGTGATATCAATCAACGATATGAATAACCAATTTATCTACCTACTTGCAACACAATCACAATATAAACAATAAGTATGAAATGTGAATAAGAAATAAGAGATAAGAGATAAAACAATCAAACCACAACACCGAGATTTATAGTGGTTCGACTACGAAACTCTTCTTCGCCCTACTCCACTCATCGAGTATCTGACTCGAGATTTCACTATGTCAACAAGTTCCCTTTAAGGTGGAGAAAACCGTTTACACGTCGCTTACGTTGTTTTTCGACACCAAGCTAAATGTCGAGTCCTAATCTTAGCTAGAATCAATCTACCACTTCACTAATGTATACACTATTCGAATTTACACAACTACACAAGATCAAGAAAATAGAGGTTTAGATCTTATAAGAAGACACAAGATAACTAATCTATAACACTTCATTTCTTGGCGAATACGGGTGTTCTTCTCTTGCACTTGATAGAAGAAGGAAGAATCACTTGAAACAAGATTAAACTATGTTAGTAATCAAGAGATTTAGAGAGAGAGAAAAGGTTTTAGTGAGAGAAAGAGATCTGAAAATTTTGTGCTAAGAGGTCTGAAAAACTGCAAGGAATAATGCAATATTTATAGCCAGGACTGGGCAACGTCTCCTGTAGGCGGTCCCGGCGGTCCTAGATATATTTAGGGGCCGTTCTGCCTATCAGGGGGTCGCCCTAAGTAGACGCTCTCATTTTTGTCCTGTAGTGGGAAAGGTTAATTATGGTGTAGAAGCTTCCATTTTGGGGGAAAACCATATTTTGAATTTTTATATTTAAATAAAATATTTCTTTTGTAAATAAAATTATTTTGTATTTTTTTATTTTTTTGTAAAAAATACCTTTGTAGAAATGTAATGGTTAAGAAAAAATATTTTCTTGATCACTAATCATGTTTAATGATTTGTTTATACATACCTTAAGTGATTCACGTCGAAATAGAAGTTTACGACTAATAACGTGTATAAGTTTATTTTTATCGTAGAATGTTTTTACATTTTGTCATATTCAAAACGTAGAGGAGTCAAAAAATATAAATAATGTTTTTAAGCATCATTTGTATTAACAATCTCCCCCATTTTAATGATGACAAAATATAAATTCATTTTATATAAAAATAAAAATTTCACGTTATTAATGAGTTTTAATCCATTTCCCCCCTTTTTGGTTGAATCCAAAAAGGTTGAGAGTCGAGTTGAGTAGAGAAAGAAGTAGACGATGCTAATGCTCCCCCTTGATGTATACTCTCCCTCGTTTGGGGCACCAAGGGATCGAGTTATGATGAATTGCTACAAAACCGAGTTAGAATCACAAGAGCAAGATATATTTCTAACTAGTAGCAATATTACGACACATATATACACACACACACACACACACACATACACATATATATATATATATATATATACACATATACACACACACACACACACATATATATATATATATATATATACATATACATACATTATATATATGTGTATGTATATATATGTGTATATATGTATATATATGTGTATATATGTATATATATATATACATATATGTATATATATACATATATGTATATACATACATATATATATATACATACATATATACATATACATACATATATATATATATATATATGGCTATGTAGAGAAGTAGCCAACTAAACAATTCATGCACGTTACCCATAATAATAGAAATGCATTCTTTGATAATAATAAAGCAAATTCATACAAGAGAGTATGAATGTTACAAGACTAGATTTAAAAGCACAATATAAAGATACATAACCACATTAATATTTTAAGCATTACAAAAAGAGACATCCTAAACTCGAGCTAGACTAGTTGATTCTCGATGTCTAGTTGATTCATTAATGTAGAGGTGATAGAGGAGAGGTTGGTGAGGCATTGTTGGGTGGAGCATGACCTAGAGTTGGTGGAATAGTGAGGAGGGACTCAAGTCGATGAATGTCATCTCTTAACTTATTAAAGAGAGTTCGGGTGTACATGTAACAATGACAAAACTGGAATGAAATGTGACTTAGTCATTTGTGGCGGGGTGAATTATGGTTGTTGATGGTAAAGGTGGCGACGGAGGAGTTTGTGTAGAAGCATTTACTACACGTTGAAGCTCGGTATCAATGATGTTGGATATGTGATGAAGTTGATTTAGATCATTCACGATTTGCTTCCTAGTTTGATTTGGTGGTTGGGAGGTTGGAGATGGAGGATTAGAAATTTTTGGAGAATGTGGTGGTGAAATGTTAGGTGAGAGAGGAGGTGAAGGTGGTAGAAGAGTGTTGTGTCTCCAAGTATCTATTATAGACATTCGGTGTCGACTTGAGTAGTCGTAAGATGATTTTCAAGAAGAAGACATGATAGATGAAGAAGAGCAGGCGAAGAAGTGATAAGATGATAAAGAGAGTATGGGAATGAAGAAGGAGGAGGATACGTGGTTTAAGTATTAAAAGATTTGGAAAAGAATGGTATTGATGTAGAAAAGGTCTAGAAAATGTTTGTCTAAATAGAGTAATACCAGTTGGGACTAGTATAGGGATGATCAAAGATGCTTAAAAAGAGAATAGTATAAAGTTTCGTGACCCTTCGAGCGGCGGTCCAAAAAACACTAGGCGGTCCCAGATATATTAGGGGGCCTCCCCATGTATTTGGGGTCATTTTCTGGGGGTTACGAAATTTTTCCAGACTTCCCAGTTTTTCAATTTTATGCAGAAAAGAAAGGCTAGTGACAACAAGGTGCAGCAATTCCTATTCCTCAAGAATCAACTAAATTAGTCAAGTACCAAAGAAAATAGGTAATCTAGCCTAATTTCATCATGTAATTAAGATAATACATATTTAGCAAGAAGAAGCATAAGATATAGTTAAGAATAGTTATACATGTATTAGGGTACGTTATAATAGTATCTAGTTCAATTCTACAGATGACTTTGTCCTTACATGTAATCGTGTTACATTGGGTTCTTGTTCAACACCTAATTTAATTATGATGATTACGATGTGCACACCGAACATCTTCTGAAATTTCCTCATTTGAGAGATTAGACAGAGGGTTCATTTTTGTTGGGTGAGAGATGTATTTATGGTCATTTAGGAGTACCCGGTTAGTTTGTCGAGAAATTTTGAGAGTAAAAGACCATATGGCAAGATGCCATTAGGGCGACGCTTGAAATCATTTATTCGATTAATGATAAAGTGAGAAATATTGGATGGGGTGGAAGAGGTTATGCATTAGAGCATATAGGCTTCACAAGTCATCAAGTGATCCTTGTCAATATCAACGGTGCACATAATGTTCTTGCAAATAATAATATATGCCGTTTTTAGATAATGACAAATCTCTTTAGTGAAGAGATTACATGGATCCTCAAATTTAAACTTGAAGCCGCTCAGACGCTTTTTAGTGATGTTGTAGATTATTGAGGTAGGATGAACTAGTTTGGTCTAAAGAAGATCTTTGGTTGGAGAAAAGTTATGATGAAGGATAGATTTAAGAGACCATTCATTGTTATAAAAACAATGTCCTTCAAAAGGAAGATTAAGTACTGTTCCAAAGTCTCTAAAGGACGCAAATGTTCTTTTTCCATTTATTTCAAAGAATATGACCCAAAGATCATCAATTAAAACAAGTTTGAATGTTTGATAAAATTCGATTATGAATTTTGGATAAAAATTTCCACTTAAGTGGAGGAAGGGGTTAAGTCCTACTTTGTGAAGAATCTCTTCCAAGTTTTCTTTAGCTTCAAGTGTTGTATTAACAATTCTACCTTCATGGATTGGTCGATTAGATATTTTTAGAGGTAATATCTTTTAGAAGTTTGGTGTGTATATAGTTTTGCTATAAGGATTTACTCATCAATTGTATGCATCTGCTTTACCTAAGGGAATCTTAGTATGTTTCATTCTCAATTTTTGATTGTCTTTCAAAAAGACGTCTAGTGTGTGCCTATATGCAAAAAATGTAGAGTTGCGGATAACTCAACTCTAAATCAAAAACCTATGAGTTAACCCAAATGCTCCTTTATTCATTTTTTCTCATCCAAACATGTCAAAAATATTCGTTGATTAAATATTTCAAATGGTGTTCATGAGATCATCATGTATGAAAGTGAAAATCGTTTTTATAGTGTATTAACAATGTATTAAAACATTTTTATGGTGTTCGTAACTTGAAGAAATTTGAAAAGAAATTGAGGTTTTATTAAAAAAAATTATCAAGCACACTCAATAATGCAAATCCTAAGTCTAGGGGAAGAATATTAGTTATACATTGTGTTATTGTAGGCCTAATTGCACACAAACAAGAGAAAAACGAAAATCCCCAATTTTGATGTTGTGTTCAATATGAACCCTAGACACAAATTAAGAAGAAAATTGATGAAATGACTTACAACTAATGATCTTTATGATGTTGGGATTGATTATTAGTGTTGATTTGAACTTTAATTTGAGTTTTAGTGGTAGATTTTGAAGTTTGGTGGATTTTGTATGTGTTTCATGGCAGGTGTTGGTTTTGTGTTTATCAAAATGAGGAGACATACATAAGTGTCCGACTGGTGGCAGTCTCATATCGATATGGGGGCCGCATGATTAAATTAGGGGGCTGCCTCTAGTGGAGGGTTTTGGACAAAGAGTTGGACCAAGATTTTTGGAAGGAGTGACGTTTTAATTTGCATTTCGTGAATTAAAAATGCTTAAAATACGTCTGATGAAGTAATTAAGTTGTGACGACATGGAATGGAACAACGAATATAATCGAGACAGAAGAAAAGAAGAGAACGATTTATAGAATGTGTTCCATCATTCCTAAACCAAGACGAAGATAATTAAACAATTCATGTTTAAGAGGTTTGGTGAGGATGTCGGCGATATTATCTTCGGACGAGACTTTTTCGATGGAAATATGTCCTTTCTGGACACTATCTCGAAGAAAGTGGTGAGGAATTTTGATGTGTTTAGTCCACGAATGTTGCACCAGGTTTTTGCTAAGGTCAATCGCGCCTTTATTATCGCACATGATCGGAACGTCGTCGAGTCGAATGTCGTAATCGATAAGAGCTTGTTTCATCCATAGTGCTTGTTGACATGTGACAGTTTCTTTTTTAGGTAAATAAATAATTAATATATTATAAATATACTACTACTTATATAACCCAAAAACAATTCAAGTNATTACTCTTATTCTCTCTGACATATATTCTGACAATGAATACTTACTCTCACGCCGGAGTCTAATCGTGGGGTCCGTCCCCACGGTAAGGCTAACGGTTTACTTTTAATTGTGCAGAAAATCATCACTTCTCTTGCTCTAGTACAAGATACGGTATCCAAGTCACTTGAAGGCCCGACCCGACAAGAGACTTGATACTCTACCAAACCCAGCACGAATTTTGTACTAACAGAGTTCAAATTTAGGCGGCAGTTTATAATTCGTTCTATGTTTATGCAGTTGTACCTCATGCGGAAGCAAGATGAGGGGTTGGATCTGTTTGAGATTAATGAAGAAAAGATAAAAAATTCAGTTTGAAATGGGAGGTTAGTGAACCTACCTATGATGGAACCACCCATGTAAAGAAAAAGAGAGAATTACATAAATCGTCCTTGTGGGTTGTCGGATCTAAGATATTTGGTCCCTGTGCTTTTTTTCATCGGGTTTGGTCCTTGTGGTTTTGATCCATTGCAGGTTTGGTCCCTTGACCAATATTTCATTAGTCTAACCAAGGGACAAAACTCGCAATGGATCAAAACCACAAGGAACCAAACCCGCAATGAATCAAAACTACAAGGACCAAACCCGTTGAAAAAAAAGCACAGAGACCAAATATGTTAGATTCGGCAAGCTACAAGGATGATTTATGTAATTCTCTCAATGAAAAATAAGTATTATTGACCCGTATCATTTTTCTATTTTATGCAAAATTAAAGTGTATAATATGGCTACAAAAACTATGACATTACAATAATAATCAAAAATTGTATGCGTAAATGTTGTGAAGTGTCATCTTCTTTACATAATCTACATAACGGTTGCTATGATTGGTAAGCAATGAAAGTTGTATTTGAATATTTCCTGACAGTTCTCGAAGCATGTTTGTGATATTAGTAAAATAAAAACATCTCACTACTTAAAAAAAATTATGAACTCATCTGAACCAAAACCCCATCAACCAAGTTTCAATCATTTCAAGAGAATACCACCCAAAAGCCAACAAACCCAACTCAATATTAGAACAATATAAATATGTTGAACATCATAACCATACATAAACAATGTAGTATCTTACAAACAATAGGTTCAGCGCATTATACTGCATTAAAAAACGCACCTGAATTGATGTCAAAAATAGAGCAATGCCATAAATTGGACTCCACTGATTTTAAAGAATGACCTAGCGTATACTTACATATGCATAAACTGGTACATAAGTCATAAGTCAAACTAATTAAACTTGTTTACTAAATTTGTCATAAGTCAAACTACATACATGTGCCCTTAGGAAGCCATTCAGAACTCTCAGATTAAAAGTTTTAATGTGACTCGTATGATAGTAGATTAATACAAATTTCCAAACCTTTGTACCATGAGCCATATAAGAAAAAATTGTATAAGGGTTATTACCTTTTACGTAAATGGTTTCTTTTTTCCATGTTCTAGCCCTTTTGCAAAATACCTTTGTTGACATGCCTGCACATTTTTAGCAACATGTTACTTTATGAAAAGAAACGTAATAAGGAAAAAGTAACTTGCACAAGATCGCAAATAAACATACTTTAGTAAGACTCTAACTAACCAATTAACAAAAAAACATAGAAGGGTAATCCAATACTAAGTCCTCGCATATACATTGGTTCCTTCACATGATTAAGGATCCCACTATGCAAAACACGATTAACAGAATGAAGATTGTAATAACAAATGGAATAAAATTCTTGCCGGTGAAAATGAGTAATGTACAAGAGTTGGACCACCGAATCGCACATGTTTCGTAACTCCTTTTGCCCTAAACAAACACTAATATATCGGCTAGATGATTTTTGGGAGAGCGTCGTAAATATGTGAAGGTTTTGAAAGACAATCAAGAACAAATTAAAACCTGTCCAAACATATGATTTAACAGGATGAGTATCACATAAGTGAATTGGATGAGTATAAAACACAAGAGGAGTTACAAATGTATTTTGAATTGGTGACCTTAATTGGTGATTGAAACTGCAGATTGAAGTTATTAAAAAGGAAGTATAAAAGTAGTGCATTTATTTTGGTCAATGGAGTGTTATATTTATTTTGGTCAAACTATTTTTAACAGATTGACTTATGACAAATTTAATTGTTTGACCAAAATATTTTGGTCAAACTATTTTGGTCAAACTATTTGTATTTTTAACAGAGTGAAAACAATACAAAATAGTAGTAGCAACACATTTGACCTATAAATCACAAAAAATATATATGATTCACATAACTTGATGAAATGCATGTAATATATGTATATATCTATTTTTTATCTTAAAAGTATATTTTGACCAAAATAAATATAACACTCCATTGACCGAAAGAAAATGCACTACTTTAATACTTCCTTTTTAATAACTTCAATCTGCAGTTTCAATCACCAATTAAAGTCACCAATTCAAAACAACATTTGTAACTCCTCTTGTGTTTTATACTCATCCAATTCACTTATGTGATACTCATCCTGTTAAAGCATATGTTTGGACAGGTTTTAAATTGTTCTTGATCGTCTTTCAAAACCTTCACATATTTACGACGCTCTCCTAAAAATCATCTAGCCGATATATTAGTGTTTCTTTAGGGCAAAAGGAGTTACGAAACATGTGTGATTCGGTGGTCCAACTCTTGTACATTACTAATTTTCACCGGCAAGAATTTTATTCCATTTGTTATTACAATCTTCATTCTGTTAATCATGTTTTGCATAGTGGGATCCTTAATCATGTGAAGGAACCAATGTATATGCGAGGACTTAGTATTGGATTACCCTTCTATGTTTTTTTGTTAATTGGTTAGTTAGAGTCTTACTAAAGTATGTTTATTTGCGATCTTGTGCAAGTTACTTTTTCCTTATTACGTTTCTTTTCATAAAGTAACATGTTGCTAAAAATGTGCAGTCATGTCAACAAAGGTATTTTGCTAAAGCGCCAGATCATGGAAAAAAGAAACCATTACGTAAAAGGTAATAACCCTTATAAAAAAATTTCTTATATGGCTCATGGTACAAAGGTTTGGAACTTTGTATTATGTTGAATTAATTGAACATATAAAGATCAATCTCATGTAACCATAACAATAACATCAAAGACAACTTACTTGATGATAGAACCGACTGATAATTAGGGTTTGATGATGAAGCCATGACGTTAGGGTTCGTCGATTCCGGTAGTAAAGTCACCAATCCGATGGAGGGATTTATCTCAAGTTATTGGTGTTTTATTGAGAGAGAGTTATGTGACAGAATACTGGAATAGAACCACGACCCATATATATATATAGGGGCGCGCTATATTGAGAACCCATTTTATGCGCAGAATTTTACAGAACTCTTTTTTCAACCAATCATAATTTAGTAAATATTAAATGTTTTCATTTAATTGAAAAGGGTATATTAGTCAATGACATTTTTATGTCAATACAAATTAATGACTAATAAATGTCTTCTTTTAATGAATGTTGACCTTTGACTTTATTTATACATGGCTAATATTTTTTACTTTTTTTTATTTTTAAATAAAAAACGTTTTTAAATCACTTATTTTTTGGAATTTAAAAAAAATATTTTTTTTACACTTTTTTAATAAAAAACGTTTTTTATTAATTCCTAAAATTTAGGAATTAAAAAATAATACTTTTTTTCTTCTTTTTTAGTCAGTACACATGTTTTAAAATCAATAAAAATTTAGTATTATTAATAGTAAAACACAATTTCACTTTTTTTGAATTTTTTATTTAAAAAACGTTTTTAAAATCATGTACTTTTTGAAATTATTTTTTTTAATTTTATATTTGTCTTTTAACATACATGTTTTCAAAAAAAATGCATATATGTTTTTTTATATTTTAATTTTACATATGTTTCTTGCGTACAATTGTGTAGTCATCACTTGTTCTACTAAAAAAAATGTTTATTGCATATATGTTTCTGATGTACATTCTTTAATCTTTTAAACTTATAACCAAAAACATAACCATGTACATGTAGCCTCTAAATTTATAACAAACCAAAACATAAATAATACATACAAAATTTGATACAAAATGAAATACAATTCAAATATAAATGTATCTTTTTAAAAATATACATGTCATTCAAAAAACATACGAGTACCCACCCAAAAACACATATGCACTCTTTCAAGAACATATGTGTACTCTTCAACGAACATACGTGCACGCTTCACTTTCTCATCAAATTTATTAGAACATACGAGTATCCTTCCAAAAACATATATGCACTCTTCCACAAACATATGTGCACTCTTCCACGAACATACATGCATGCTTCACCTTTTTATCAAATTTATTAGAGCATGAGTGTTCTTCCAAAAACATATGTGCACGCTTTCGTCAAGTTCGTTAACGCCTTCCAAAAAGATGTATATTTGCAATGATCATATAAACTTCATAATTAAAACATCATAAAACACAAAAACCTGTCTAAAAACAAAAATAAAAAATTGATAGTTAATTAGCAATAAAAATCAATCATCAAAATAGAAAAAAACAAATACCATTTATGTTAACATATATGTTAATCACAATTTTAACGTCGTTAAATCAAAAATTAAAAAAATAATGAATAAACAATCAAATCAAAAAAATAATGAATAAACAATCAAACCCATTTGAGTTTGTTCTAGTTTTTTGAACCTGACGTCCCATTTTTGCCTTATGTGTGTATAAATTGAATATGATTACTTATTTCTCGTTGAACTAAAATAAAAGTCATGTCAATATGTTGGATCCCCGAACCCCACCAGGTACATGAAGACTACGAGAGTAATAAATAAATTAAATGGCAACTTTCAAAAGAAATAAATAACATAAACAAAATGACTGATGTAGACGCTTACCTTTAAAACATTCAAAATAAATTAAATGGCAACTCACGAACATTCAAGGTAGATGAATCAAAGTAATTAATCTAATTTATTTTAAGTTATAAAATAAATTCCTTTAGTTAATTAAAAAAAAACCTTTAAAACATTCAAAATAAATCATAAATCATAAAAAATTTGAGCCTTTCTTATCTTCAATAGATTAGGCTTCAAGAAATCACCAACTTAAGGCGAGGAGAACGCAAAACCAAAATAAAAAAACTATTAACATATTTATAACCAAAAAAAACATTATTCCATTGGTAATAATCAATAAAGAGATCAACTTAGGGATGTTTTAGATTTTTGATTGTAATTAGAAAACAAATGATTGATAATTTAATCAAACCAAATTAGAATAAAAAAATACACATTCATCAATGAGAATTATATATATCTCATGTTGTGATCATATTAAACAAACAAACCTGGTATTTTTTTTCAATGATGATGGTGGCTTATTTTTCAGATCAAGGAGACGATTTATTTTTTTAGATGAAAGAGGCGATCAAACCCTTTGAGAACGTGTGTTTTGATTGTAAGAGTTAATTCCATTAATTGGCCTATTTAATGGGGTGGTTTAATAAGAAGATACAATTAACAATAACACCCTTCTGTTGCTATTCAACAAAGTCGTAAATACCCTTCTAGCAAAATAAAGAAAAAAGTTGTTAATGATGATCTTTTCGGTTTATTAAATTATGCAGCACTTTATTATTAAAAACCGTTGTTATTTCTCCAAATGCTTAGATTTGACTTAAAATAAGTTATGTTGAGTTCTGTTCTATATAAAAATGGTTTTTCAATAGATACATTACAATCCACTATATTTATATATATTAATAGTTTATATATTTTTTTATACTTTATAATCTATTTATAGTTTAATATATTTATATATATATATCAGTATTTATGTTATAGTGGGATTTTCAATACAAAACCAGTTTTTTGTATAGAACCTACAGAACCAATTAAGAACCGTTAGATCATCTAATCAATGGATGAGATCACTTGTTCCATTAATGTAATTATTGAAATTAAAAGGATTGGTAAATAAAGACATTTAAATCTGTTAAGGGTATTTTAGGAATTTTAAAATTAATAATTTTCAAAACTGTCTCACGTAACCTCTCCATTTAAGTAGGAGAAATAAAATTAGGTCAAAAATATTGGGTCACTTTCTCTTTCTTTTTTATTTCATTCGCCTCCATTTTTCTCCTTGCCGACAACCGTCTCCAGAAAAACCCACTAAAAGTCTACATCTCCATTAATCTTCTTTTGTGACCGGATCCGTTGCCAGACCCCGTTGGCCACCGGATTTGTAGACACATTTTCTTCCATCAGTCGGCCATGGTTCCTCCAAGGCTCCAATGCTCCCCACACGTATTAAACAAATCTCATCAGATGCTGGTTTGTTCGTTGAATTTTTTTTTGAAGGCTGGTGATGGTTGTGCTAAAGGAGGACGACGGTTGCAAACCGGTTGTGGGTAAGGAGAACGTAGCGTGCCGCGAATCCACCATAACCGAACCCACTTGAACCTGAACCTGATTCGATTCCACAAGAAACAAACCCACTAGACGGATCTGTTGCATTTTATTACATATTAAAGCTTCCATTTAGATCCGGAAACGATGTGGTGGTTGTGCTAAAGCTAGACGACGGCGTCCGAATGTCGAATATGACGACGGTCGGATATCGAATCTACCATTTATCACTGATTTAAGGTTTGATTTTTTATTTAATATGGAATCTCGCTTCTGGTTTGATTTTGTGGATGACGAAGCCATGGATGATGTATTAAATGTGGCAGGTTGAGCATTAATTATGGCGCAACAAGGTTCGACATTCTTCAAATACATATTCTTTAAAGTGCATATGGTTTTTGTAGATTTCAGCCATATGTGGCAAATTATAATCTGGATGATTTTAGTAGTGTTTATCTCTAATGGGTCAATTGTGAGTATGCCTCCTTCTCTGGATCAGTCAACTTGGCGTAGTCCACCTTTGCATCAGGAGTACGTTTGCTATTGCCCATCTTTTTCTGGTCACCCCTAAGTAACATCAATTTATTTCAAATCAAATTTAATCAGCGACCATTCTTCATGATTTCCTTTTATAGAAAATACAAAATTAATTCCCAACGAAGGAAGAAACTCACTCAAAGTTGTTGAATTTATTACCACGGCGCTTGACTCGGTCAAGAATCTCGATTTGCTTGGTGTTCTCATTGGAATCGACATCCGTGTTTAGGATGTTCTGGTTGGGTCGGACCTCCATTTCCGTGTTTTGGATGCTCTCGTTGGATGGGAAGTCCATTTCCTTGAAAAGTAAGAGTCTAATGTTAACTAATAAGACTACACGAAAAATTTGAGATCAAATTGGGAAATCATATTTGGGATACCATACACCAAATAAATGTGCATCGATACTTCAATTTAACGCGCCATAAGTGTCCGAACAAAAATCAGTTCCGTTATTCGTTTAATTAACTAAATGAGCTAAGGCAAATTCAAAATAAGCTAAGACATATAATCATCTACACCTAATAAGCTAGAGTGAGCTAAAAATAAGCTAAGAGATTAAGCCAAAATAAGCTAAGAGTGACAGAATAACAGTGAAGGTTTTTAATCTTAACATGTTAAGCTAAAAGTGCATTAAGCTCAAAAAAGCTCTACCCTAAGTGAAATAAGCTAAAATGCATTAAAACTAACCTAGTAAGCAAAACTAAACCTAAATAAAGCAATTTGCAATAAGCCAAAAAGCTCAGATAAGCAAACAAGCTAAATTGGCCAAAACCACTAAAACAGCCTAAGATGGCACTTTTAGGCTTATTTTTAAGCTACCAAAGAGATCCTTGTGGAAAAATGACTTGAATTTTCTTAAAGCTAGTACTTTAGGCTATCTAAATCAGCAAACAAAAAGTATTTTGAAACTTAGATTAACTATAAAAAAAAGGCTAAATAAAAAGCTAGATAGCAGCAGCACATGCTGAGTTTTTGGTTTTCTTAAAACTAAATGGCAAAGTGCAGGCCTACAAATAAGCTATAAAATAAACTTTAAAGACAAGGATAAGCTAAGACAGAATGACTATGACAATGAAAAATGGCTTTTAACTTTGAAAACTGACTTGACAGGTTTTTTTTTTGACTAAACAAAAGTGAACTATATGGACACTTACACTATTGCATTTGACACTTAAAAACAATTACAAAACAACACTTACAAACTGGTTTTGTAAGCTTAATCAAATAAGCACTTTAGAACTGTTTTTGAACCACAGTTTTTAACACTTATTAGACAAAACTTAAAAAACAGGTTTTAAGACTTAAAACCTTTTGAAAACAGCTTTTAACAACTAGAAAGGGCTTGTACAAGTTAACCAAATGACCCAAATGGTCAAGGCCAGGTTCATACCTTTGGCACCACTGCCTCACGGGTTTGTTCATGGTACAAGCACATACATTATACCAAGAGTCAAGGCCAGGTTCATACCTTATTCCACAGTTTCTACCAATAATCTCAAAAGGGTATCATGAAAACACTATTTTTATTGAAACCAAAATATAAATTTACAGAAAAACATTGACTTACAATTGAAGATCATAAAATGAATTTGTTAACCCAATCCAATCATCAAGAAATATAAAAACTGTACCATAAACATCATAAACACTAAAACAGAAAAACATTGACTTACAATTGAAGATCGGGAATAATTCAAAATTGAGATTAGGGTTACCAAAAGTCAAAATTCGAATTGAATATTGAAGATTGGGGATGCAATAAGGAATAATTGAAGACTGGGGAATAAGGAATGGTTTCAAAATATTCTTCAATAAGGAATAAGGAACGGCTTCAAACTTCCCGCCCGTATAAGAGAAATAGGGAGTGGGAGTATAACCAAAAGTCAAAATTCAAAATTCAAAATGTTTTATTTAAAGCATAAACTATGAATATCTGATTATGAATAGCTAAATATGAACCTAATGAGCAGATTTCAAAGGGACACACCCTTTCGTACTCTATAAATAGGAGTCATATGTAAACGTTTAGAGGTGTGTCTCATACAACAATGTAACAGATTATGTTGTTAATAAATAATGAATCAATTCTTGTCAATCTTGTGCTTGTTGATTGTGCCAAAACCTGTGCGTGCAACGATTCTACACATGAAAAAACAAAATTGGAGAAACCCACCGCCTGGGCTGGTGGGTTCGGCGCGAAGGCTGACCAGCCGAGTCACGGTGTGGGGTGGCGCAATAGAGGTGGGTTGGTGCCATGGCGCGAAGCTACCACCTCATTTTACAGTTTGGCTCTTAAAGAAGTGAAACGTAACAACTTGACGTTCATTATGCTAGCAAAAATACAATTCACAGGCCCACGGCCTTTGGTCTAGTGGCATGGCATGTGTGTTGCCCACCAACCTCAGAGGTTGTAGGTTCAAGCCTTACACAAGGTATTCGTGAGATTGGTAGTATACGCTGTGAAAACAATTGTCGTTTAAAAAATATATATGTATATACTATCATTGAACTAAGTTTGACACATTATTTATGTGTATAAAACAATAACTTTAAATAAAAAGGTGATTTGGATCAACCTGCTTCCACCCGTACCATGATATGATATGACCTGGTTTTTACCAGAACACCCATTTTGACCCGTTACCCAACCTACCCACAAATTCCAATAACGACATATATTAGAACGTATTCTTACGAGTGGTTTCCCATTTCGGATACAGGCAATCAAGAAGGGCCAAATTTTATACATGGTCGGGAGTAACCGGTTTTCGTCAATTCCATCATTTTCAGCATCAAGAGTATCTGCAAGATCGTGAAGTGAATTTTTCTATTAGGACCTCCCAGGTTCTTGTCTCCTGTTTATAGGATTCTTCGACTTCCGCAGGTGCTACGATTCCATCCTGAAAATATATAAATTTATCAAGAAGACAAATCTTAATCTATACACATAAAACAGTGTCATAGCAAATGTTTGAAAAACAAAGAGTATTACTACCTCAATTATATCCAAGGCTATCAAGTATTAAAGTATCCTGTCTGCTTCAAGGAACTAAGTAGCTGCCGTGATACAAGACATAGACATAGATTCAACCGTTCGTCTGTAGCTCTTGGATTCCTTTAGTTTAAAAAAGACAGCCTCCAATTGCTCCTTATACGTATCAACATCTTATTCAAGACTCGAGTGATCACCATCATCAACTCCGTTCATTGTTCCTTTCCAAGTTAGACAATTCATACTTTACGTGTTTATGGTGTGCGTCTGCTTGAGAGGGGAGTGAACAAGCCTTGAGTTTTGAAGCCTTTGCAATTTCTGAATTCGCTAAAACTAAGTGGCCAACCTGTAAAGTGTGTTAGCGGTTTGTGAGAACAGTCATAGATGCTAACGCTAAATTTATTTAAACTGAGACTGCAAGTTCACCGTTGGATAATTGGATGTAGCTGAAAGCACATGTAAGACAGCATCTCATGCACATTTGATTTGGAAGTTTGAGCAAATAAGATTCTCCAATAGCACATAAAGAGACGAATGAAGAAACCCGCTTGATACAAAATCACTCTTAAGGGAAAGATTAAAGATCCCAATCCCGTCAATCAGTACCTGTCTCAAGCAATAGAATTAATACAGAGAATTAATACATATAATGGGAAATAGTCCGGTGAAGATCAAATAAAGTGAATATATTTACCTGATGCAGCATTGCATTATCATAGAAAAAATGGACATTACAGTAATATCTCCAGCTACAACATTGGATTGTTCTAATGGTAGATTCCATATTTCGAGGGATAGATATACTACCGATACAATCAAACTTACAAACAGCTGTGGGCCTAATATCCAAACAGAAGAAGACCTTGCAAGGGCCAATACTAGCGTAGGAGTTAATATCGCCCAAAATAATGAGGCTTTCTCAACAATAGACCGCATGGAAGCAACAATAAACAATGGTCAGAATAATGGTATTGGGGAAAATTGTAGAAGAGAGATGAATGACCAGGAAATGATGGGTGACGAGGATGAAACAAATCTGGTAAGTTAGAACACGAAAACAGATAATAATAAATACAAAAAGCGCAAAATTCCGAATGATAAAGAATCTACAAATATAAAGAGTGGTCAAGATCAGTCTGTACGAGTTGGAGGGGAAGTAAAAGACAAGAATGTAAACAAAAGAAGAAGCATAAGCTGGCAAAAATGGTGGCACGAAGACAAAGAGAGGTTGTTGACGACGCTATCGGGAAGGGTACAGAGCACAAGGTGAATTTCTGATGACTATCACAGTGCAGATCGGAGACGGGAATCGAGTAAAAAAGGGCTGGTATGGCTCAACTTCATGAGATTGTATGCGAGATAATTAGTCAATTGGTGAACACATTAGGATATCTGTGTAGTAAAGATCAGACAACAAGACTCTAGGAAGGTGACATGTTGAGTTAACAACTGAAGATGGGAAGTCTACATCATAAGAAATGGCGGGTGGAGATGGACTCAACTATTAGCAAGTATTATTGTGTTAATCGTATTGTTAGTAAAGAACATGAGAATACCTGAATTTTCGGCCAATATGGTACCGGAGATTTAGATACCATCTTCTCATCCCTTTAAGCCTATATATATTAGTTTCTTCAGTAATGATTTCTTCGTGCAGGATTGTCGCCTTTAATTCTAAGGAACCACGGCTTCTGATTTTTTCTTCTCCTGTTACATTCGTACCCTTATCATCATTTACTGACTTTTATTCTTCCTGCTTATTATTGCCAGACTGAATCAGTCAAGGGTTGTTGTTCCACAACGTACGTGTCTCTGCATGATACCAATTTATGTGGATCAGTTACAATTTGAAGAGTCTATTTTATTATAAATATAAACTGCAGAGTTATTGACCTATTCTCATCAGTTGGATGTTGTAAAATGGAAGGAAAGCCCCGGCGGCCAGTGGCACCACTAGACACGTATAGGAGGAATGGAATGGTGCCTGGAAATCAAGAAAGAAAATTTCAGAGGTGCCAAATAGGAAAGTAGTACGTACGTAGTGAAGATCAGGGAAGTTACAACAGCTGCACATGAATTGAATGCAGTGATATTCAACAGATAGTACTACTACTAGACTAATAATATACTTATGTGATTGCTCAGGGGCATCTCATACAATCGAACATTAGTTTGCAAGTCAAATTGTGTGTGGGGAACAAATTAAACTGCATTCAATCTTAATTTATCAGAGTAAGATAACTTAAAGTAATATAACTAATCAAGCATCTGGCGGTCCCTAGCTAGAAAGTGCAACAACTCGCAGAATCATGTATCCTATCGTCACCTAATGGTTTTAGGTTAGTGAATTACTAGTACTAGATAGTGTGTCGTCTTGCTAAAAAAACACATAGAAATTGTGTTATCCTTAAAACACACACTGCATTTTGCGTGATTACATAACAGCAAGTATTGGCTAAAATCCTATCCTAACAACGTCTTTCCGCTAATTAGCATTTCAAGATTCTCATCTGTGTCTGTTTGTTGTAGTAATGTCAAATCGAGCCAGGTCAAACAAAATTGAACAAACTAACAACATATCACAATCGAACAAAATTATTAGGTCAACGAAAAAATTTAAATTGGAGAAAAATAATGGATATACCACAGCGTAACAGAAGCAAAATTATTATTTAGCTCATACACAGAAATGGATATAACACAATTTGTGTCAGTGTGAAACTTATTTTTGTAAGAATTATGTTTATGTTTTGGATAAGAATGTTCACTTTGAACCTGAGAGGGTAAAGTTATGGTATGTTTGGAAGATAGTTTTTAAGAGCATTTTTGAGCAATTAGCGTTTAACATTTAGTATTATTATTATAAAGCTCGTTTGGAAGAAAGCATTTAGCATTTATAAAATTATAAAAACGCTAATTGCTCAATGCTCTTTGAATGAGCATTTAGCATTAGCGTTATGTCATTTTACACACTTACAGCTATTCTACCAAACACTTTTATAAATTAAACTGCTACTGCTAAATGCTACTGCTAACTGCCACCGCTAGTTTCAACAAACACACCTTAGTATTATGTGAGTGAAAAAATTCTATTCTTTATAAAGTTAAGGCCCCATAATAATATATGATATATATATTTTTTCACTTACAAAACACTAACTTCACCCTCTCATGTTCAAAGTGAACATGAGAGGATCCTTTTCCGTATGTTTTTGAGGGAAGAGGAGGAAGACTTTATTCCCAAATTATTACAATAGCATAACTTATGTTACAGTTTTTTTTAAAGAGTTTTTATTAGAATAAGTTTTTTTTTTAAAACGGCTTGTTAGTTGTCCCCTAAAATGACATAATTTATATCATCATAACTTATATTTTCAAATTATTAAAAATGTTAACAACAACTTTTTTTTTGGAATGGCAATTTGTGGCTACATGGCCCCTAGCCCAGAAGGCGTAGCGAGCCCACACAACCAGGTTGGGTCCAGCCCAGAAGGCAATGGCACCCTTCCCTTTACACACGCGGGAGGAAACCCCTATCGCCCTAGACAAGACTCGAACATGAGTAGGAGGGTAAAACCTCCATACCATTGGACCAAATGCCCGTTGGTTGTTAACAACAACTAAAACTTGCTAATCTTTTCAAAAAACTACAACTTTTTAAATCATGTTTTAGTATATTTCAAATCATTATTAAGTTATCTTAAAAATATATATTACAAGAAATAAGAAGCACCACTACCAACTAGGGGTGAGCATACCGGACCGGAAGACCGGACCGAATCGGACCGACCGGACCGGACCGAAGGTATTTCGGTTAGGTCCGCGGTCCGGTGTTTTGGACCAATTCGGTCCTCGGTCCGGTCCGACCAAAAACCCGATGATAATGCGTGTAGGACCGGACCGTACCCGAAAGGACCCAACCCTGACCGAACCGGTACGCGACCCGGACCGGAAACCGTACATTTCGGATCCCGGTCCTCGGTCCGCCGTTTTGGCTAGTTTCGGTCTCGGTCCAAGGTCGGTCCGGTCCTTGGACCGTGCTCACCCCTACTACCAACAAACTCGTCCAATCATTATATATTTAAAGCCCGCCTACATAAATACAACACTTTTCTCACATGTTTATCGCTTTAAACAAGTCCACATGTGTGTTAAAAATACACACCAACACCCCTTTGCGTAGACTAGAGGACTTTCATACTATTTCTCCCATCGTTTCCACACTAATGCCCTTGCGTGCAGTTGTCTTCCTATCCTAGGTACTTAAAAAGGAATTGTACCTTTTTTTTAGGGTTTTAGCCGTAGAATAGCAAGCTCTTTCGGTGGATAGTTATTTACGCGAAGCGCAAATACTTACTATACCTATTTTGTTTGTTATTATTTATTAACAAACAAAACACTTTATTACATGATATGGTATTATCATGCACATCATGCATACATGTATGCCATGCGAATGGTGTACAGGTTTTGTAAAGGGATTGTATGTATCGTTTAATTATAATGACTCTAAGAGTCATTATATATAATTCTTGTAACTTGTTCTCCAAGTCTCATACAAACACCTTTTCTTTTTCTGGTTTGCTAGAAACGACCCTCGGACCCCCTTTCTTTTCCTTTGCTTAACCGGCCTTCAACCAAACATCTTACGGGTTTGGTTTTCGTACTAACAAGTACCTCACTTGAGAATTACGTGTTTATTAATTATAACGTCTAACATTATAATTAACGACCGATTAAATATTTCGCGTATTATTATTTAATATAATTAACACATCTAATAGATTAATTACATTTAATATAATTGTCCAAACATCTTGTGAAATACCGAATACTTGGATCTGTTTGCTAATAAATTATGAAAAAGATGATACAGCTTTACATTATCGCAAGGTACGGAGAGAATTATGGTAGGACCTTGTAATATGAAAATTATTGTACGTTTTTGTGAGAAATTATGTACACTCAATTCATTACAGTATTAATTAAGATACAAATCATGCATATTTCAAAAAAGATGGGCTTACATTTAAACCTCAATAATATAATCAACAACCCAAGTTACATTTATTTAAAATTTAAAATTCCTAATCGGGCTAGTGCCCCAGGTGTTTCTTTCCTCTGCCCAGCGTCATAATCTCAACTGCTCGTTTTTCACATATAGAATTGTTGATGAGGTTAGGAAAAAATGGCTCAACTCATTGGTTAATATGATTTCTAAAAGAGATACACAAAAATGAGTTATAATTCATTACTAATTCCAAATGAAGTCTGCAAGCAATAGCATAGCTATATTTTTAAATGTCAAATTGATTGATAAAAATTGTTTATTCGTAAACTAAAATTTAAAAAAGAATCAAAACCTGTTTGTTATCCTCTATGTTTTCTTCTTTGTTCTTCTAATTTTTATAGATATTTCATAATGTCCTTGAATCAAAAAATAATTGTTAACAAGAGGAGTGGGAAGAATAGAACCACACTTGTTTGATTATAGAATTATTGGATCTAGCACCAAGAAATAATATAATCAAGACATAGGCCAGCCATCAAAAATTAAGTATATCTTTTTTTTTTGGAATATGCATGACTATATTTGTATATTAATTTTTAGAGTATTGCTAGAGCCTCCTACAATATTCTCCTACTAATCCTCTTACACACGCAACAATATTATATAATTGTAAGCCTATCTTGATTTTTGGAATATGCATGATTTGTATCTTAATTAAATGGTAGTGAAGGTATTTGATCTAGAACGTTTTGGATCACTCTTACTTTTGTCTTTTTTATTTTTTTATTTTTATTTAATTAATTTTTTTTCTGCAGCATGATGTGTACATACAAAATTTGTATGATCTAGCAAAATAGGAAGGTTACGCCGTAATATCTCTCTAGCCCAACAAAATTATGAAGTTCTTCTATTTATCTTTCCATTTTTGCGTCTTTCTGTTCCAATGCTCAAATTGTGCCTATAACGAAATATGAAGCAATTTCAGTAAATATTCGTATAAAATCATAATAAAAGTAAGCATTTATGATGGAATTTGATACTAAAATATCATCATTATTTGATGTTATCAACGCGCGGAAGCGTATTTAGATAAACCCTAATCCAAGGGTGATAAACAAGGCGCATCTTGCGGGAATAAAACCCAAACAAGAGTAAAGACTCTAAAACACAATGTTTACTAATAATCAATGATCAAAAGATATAAATTACAACGATAAGAGCCCTATATTTATAGGGTATTATAACTTGTAGAGAAAGAAAACCTAATTATAGTAAAAGACTAACTCCTAAATGACAAAGCTTGACACATACATCATTTATCTTCTGACACTTGACATAGGATAAGAATATGATCACGATGAGATTCATGTCTTAGCATTGTTGGAAGCTCTACACATAAGTGAGTAGTCACATTGATCACACGTATAGTAATACATGTGATAGAAGTTGATTTCTTGACCACAACGTCTACATGAACATCGAAAGTCTTGCTTCATAATCAACTCCTCTTCATCGTCGTATATTACTTCATCGCGTGGATATTCTGAATTTAGATCTATAAGTGTCAATGGATGCTCATGTTGTAACACTTCCATTTCAACAAATTGATTTTAAATTGACGGTGTGTTTTAAACAATAGCTGCGAGTGCGCCGAGTGCGTGATAACATGAAATCTGTTGGGGTTTTACAACTATTGATTAATTCAAATCACGAGTACGCAGCGGAAAACATATAATCACGTATAGAAAATATAATCAACAAAGAGATTGACGACGTGTACCTTTTAGCAATTAACGTAACCTCCGTCTTCAATATACGCGTGTGTATAATGTAAAATACCACGCTAAAACTAAATAAGTTACCAAGTAGATAACCTCTATGGTATGCATACACTACACGTCACCGAGATACACTAGGATGCTAGTCCTTTCTTCACTAATAAACAACCCAACCCTTTGTTCTTGTTTTGATCTTGTCGTGACACGATCAAATCCCATAAAAGATATATAACCGATCGTCAGATGATTGATAAGACTAGGTAATACATGCATGTATATAATATGTATATGTATGACGTTCATCATATTACCATGCATGTGTAATATTGCATGCTAATTAGTTTCTTTGACCTACGAAAATGTTTTTAAATATACATATCTGTCGTGAGTTTTAAGAGAGTTGTAGAGATATAGTCGACTGACAATTAGGGATATCCATATATCTAGGTCTATGTAATTTCGCTTAAATAGCCAGGCCCATCGGCTGGCCCATACCAGGTCTATGTCCTACAAGCCCCAGGCTTTGGTCTCACCAGTCTACACAACATCCGGCCCAGGAACATTGGCCAAACCGGTGCAAAATACACAACCACAACCTACAGTTTCGGCCCACCAGCCGGCTGTGTATATGGCCCATCAGTAGGTGCCATGTCATAATCCAACAGTAATGGTATATTGGGTGCAGCTCCTGTCTTGTATGCTTCTCGACCGACTTCATTACCAAGTGCGTTTAGCACCATGTCATTGCAAGACCCACCTGGAACATGGATACAGTTGCACTTCTCATTTAAATTCAGATGCTCGTAATTTAAGTACTATTGTTAATAAACGTTTGTTCCCATCTATACATGTTAGTCGACCACCGGGTCAACCGGTTTTCCACCGGGTCAAACCGGGTTTCAAAAATATAAAAACCGGTTTAATTTGACCCGTTTTTTTTCGACCTGGAGAACGTTTCACGCCATTTAAATCGCGGCGGTCGAGCGAGGAAAACATTATGTTTAATCCAAAATCCTCAAACTTCTATTATTTTTCCTTTATAACCCATAAACTTTTTTTATCACCACAACTATCTACCGCTATAAAATCCCGTTGTTATGCACGGGTAATCATCTAATTTGATTAATGAATGTCCTTTTTTTATTGAGATGTAGTGAGATGGTGTATCTTTCTTTTTTAAAATGCTACGTTATATATAGTTAGAGATTTAGCATGAATGAGGATTTGGTGACGAAGCTAGAGTATATTCTATCTTCTTATCTATTCACACTAGTTATAATCCCTACACACACCTCCCCATAAACTCTCTACTATCTCTTGACACCGGGGCGTGTGTTTCTAAAAAAATTAAATTATGTTATTATTATTGATAAAACACAAATAGATATGGGTCTTATGAAGGTCTTCGTCCGCACACGGTTATATCTAAACATAATCTAAGAATATAATCTCTAGCTCAAAACACTCAACATACGATGGAGTGAGAGAGGGAAGAGGTTTATCCCATCTAGTTGTTGAGTTGGAGGAGTTAGAGTCGTCTGTTGGTAGTATTACGAGATGGCGCGAGTATATATCTAAAATTCTACAACTACAAAGACATGTGTAATCTGAGCATACGGTAAGACACACAGAGCGCGAGAGAGAGGAGAAGGTCACACTAACACACACACACACACACATATGGTAGAGTGGAAGGGGAGGAGGGGGAGTGAGTTTATTAGTTTTGTATAATATATTTGTGTTAGTTTGAGCTTAATGTCACTTGACCCAAAGTTTAAGAACTTTTCCATACTAAGTGCGTTTGGTTTGTTGGTGGGTTTAGATTAGGATTTGGATTTGGTTTAGGATTTGAATTTGGTGTAGGGTTATGATTTGATAAAGGAGAGATAAAATAATATATTTTAACAAACAAATTATTTTATATATAAATATAAAATTAAAATATGTAACACTACAGAGAGTGTAAGATAGTGGGCCTACTAAAACTTCCTAAAACCCACCTATTTTTTTACTTTCGTATTAGTGGGGCTGAGACATGGATATTTTCTTTAGAAAAGAACCAAACAACTTAAATAAATGCTAAAGTCATCCCAAGCCTTCAAAACACACTAAACAAACACGCCCTAAAAAAATAAGAAGACCACAATATATCATTTGAACACAAAATAAACATATCCACTCTTTTGAAAAAGAGCATTACTATTTACGTTTGTATAGCTCTTTCACAAAGAGTTGCAGCCAAATCACAAACAAAAAGAATCAAAATATATGAGATTATTGTAGTCTTACATGTAAATAAGCATACAAATGTAAAAAATATATCGTACAAATGCCATAATTAGTTTAACAAAAAAAGTGTATAATTTATTGAACTAACACACCTCAATGATGGCAAAATGACTCGTATGACTACAATAACATCCTGTGAGTATGCCTTCATCTCATTATGTAATCTACACAAATCTATTTTACCAGGGTAATCCTCCTTACCTTAAAAAAACCTACACACATCTCATTATTATGTAATAGACTAAACATAAACGGATAAACATACAAAAATAAGGGGACTTGAAGTCCATAAGAGACGATGGTTACTGTAAACATGCCTTAGTGCAATATTGAACTCCTTTTTATTCCTCCTACATAAACATATAATTTATGACTTCTTGAAACTCTATAGCAACGTCTACTTTATTGAGGCCCATGGCACCATTAGCAAATCACATATTGCTTAATAAATTCTGCATGCAAGTATCATATTGCTTAGTCAATGTCCCTCAGCACCATGGCACCATGCTAAAACATAGAAAGTAACCAAATATCGTTTAGATTTAATATATCTCGAATCGTTGAGAAACTTAAATCTCATGTTGAAATACAAACATACATAGATATAAACTCAAGTACTCAAGTAATTGTAAGTGTATTATGTTACCTCTGTCCATAACAAAAAAATAGTAAAATCCTCTGACTTTGGAGTGGAAAAGACTAACCTGCAACATTAGCAAATCACATAAATTACGTCCGTTTAATTAGACAACATCATGTAGAGTACCTGATATCAAACATATCAAAAATCGATCTTAATTTCAATGTATAAAACTGAGTACCATCTACAGAAAACTCGTGCATGTACAATGTTATATGGTTTCGGCACAGTTAACAGTTTTGTATTGTGTTGTATATATTATTACTCTCTGCATCCATTCAGATTTGTTTAATATGATATTGTGATGTTTCAAAATACTTTTTCTTTTCCCCGTTTTATAGAATACTACAACAACAACAATACCCAATCCCGTCGGAGCAAGGTAAGGTATGATCTTGCATCTCTACATGAATAAGTTTACAATGTTTGGTCAAAGTAGGTAAACAACCAGCCTTGTGATTGTGCCAAGAGCGGGAAATTTACTGCCTGAAACACGCATATAAAAGAAATATGCAGATACTCACATCGGACACAGGCAAGGAGAATGACATGTGACATAATTTAAAGTGGAAACAAATATTCTAGCCTTATAAGTTATAAAACCGCAACACTACAATGTTTTAAGCACTTTAAAGTTCAAAGAATTAAGCTGGAAAGTGATGTAGTTTTTCTATGTAGCCTTGAGAGTGTGGCCTTTATTAAATGGCATCTTTCATGCACGTTTTATTTTAAACACAGTTCAGCTATATTAACACAATGTATTATCTAAAGTCCTAGAGTTGGCAATTTCAACCCACTAAATGGGTCGATTCAGGTTATAATTCACCTCAAAGTGGGTTAAGTCTAAAACTTAGTTAAAGATGAAAGAGTTCAGTTGAATTGAACCCGTCGAACAAGTTGACAAATTACCCGATGTCTATTTTTATCCTAATCTTATTGAAGTTTGTGTATGTATAGCACTTTTTGTAAACTTGATATATATGAGATATAACATAAATATATAAATCCATAAATATTTTCATATTTGGTGCCACTTTAAGTCACACCTTAAAAACGTTATGGCTCCCCATGGCTTCTAAGTCGTGAGGCTTAGCCATTCCGCCATGTCACGCCTCCCGCTATTTACAACCTTGGACATTACCGTTGATGTCAAGTTACGTTCACTCCTCTAATTCGCTCTATGGTCAATAATAAATTCATCACTTAATTGGTTAATCTTTCCAATCTTTTATATAATAAAGCAAAACCCCGAGTGGGGACTTTCGTATTTTAGAAAAGGATATCGAACTCGTACACAAACTTAAAACTTATATAAAACTTGCTAGAACTCGTACACAAACTTAGCTAATGACACAATAGAAGTATCAATTCTCCATTTATCAGTATGATAATCAAAATGGATATCAAACTCCCTAAAAGGTAATGTACTAAACTAAAGCTTATACTTCCGCATTCAACTATACATAACACAACACATAACAAAATCATTAAATTTAAATAAATCAAACTTAAACCAACACCTTGTTACTTCTCCATCACCTTTCTTCTTAATTTCCTAAACATTATCTACTAACAACTTTTACACCCTTAATTTCAAGCTACTTAACACATAAACCTTGAAAGTTTTAATCTTTTTCCATAATCCTCAAAAGGGGTATTTTCTTAACTTAGAAGTTAGCAAAAATAATCACACCAGCATCATATATTAAACTTCATAAAGCACCTAAAACCCTTAATTTGAATATTCTAAGCTCATAAACCAGTAAGATTCAATATTTCTTCAAAATCCTCAAAAGGGTATAGATTACAATCTAAAACCATGAATCTTTTAAAACTAAAACCCTAAACTAAAACTATAGCAACGTACCTTCATAACCTTTCATGTGAATTTTATTTTTGGTTGGTGTATGCAGTAAAATGGTTGTCATGAAGTAAAGTAAGAAAAATAACCATTTGCCTAGGACTTTCAAAATCTTTTTTAAGGAAATGGTTTGGTTTCGCGTGGGTTTGGTCAAAGACTGTCACCAAAGGAAAGCTAGAGTCTTCAATGAACTTCTCAAAAGCATCAACTTCAATTTTCTGTAAGCTCACAAATAAACGTTTTAACATTTTTTTTATATGTATAAACACACTTTTACAGCAATAGCTTTTCTTGTATCATAAAAGAGTCTGGCTCGCTAAAGTAGATGACTGGTAGTACCTCTAAATCAACGAACAGATCATCAAATAGCCTTAGCAACCTAACGGCTGAGGTGGTCACTGGTGATCCACAGGGAAGGAGTTTGGCGTTTGAAGTGTGACCAAGTCGTAGTCCGATCTAAGCTTGTCAGCTAAGATGGTGAAGTTCTCATATTCTTCTCTGAAGAATGTTGGGAAAATTCCTACCTGAAATAATGCATCAAACATTATTGGACTTAACTGAAACGTCAACATGCTCCAAGACAAGTACGCTCCATTAAACTGCACCTATACAATTCATGCCGGAGCTAAATTACAAAAAGTAACACAAATAATGAAACAACAGCTACAAAATTAACCATACCTTTGGAATCAAACAGGTCCTTCCAACAAAACCCCTAAATCAAATTAAAAATATTGATTGATCATAATTAAGTTTTTTTTTTGAGGTTTTTAATTGCGTGTCAGAGAAAACAAAAAGAGATCAATAAGGGAATTGAACTAATTTGGTATGGATTCTAAGAAATTGAGTTTGACGCTATGAGGAATATGGGAAATTAATTCTACAATCGTCTGAGTTTTTGGGATTTAGGGTTCTTAGAGGATGCTATGATATCGAATTTTCAGTTTCATCCCCAAAGTTTTATAACACTTGCTCCGCCCTCCTTATAACTTTTTATTCTTTATTTTTTGACACATATGCTTTTGTAAGATTTTGTTCCATGATAAAAAGCTAAGTTTCGTTTTTTATTTAATATTTCCAAGTTGGGGAATATTTAGCTTTTTTAAATATGCATACTTAAAGAGAAAAAAATTTAAATAAAAAATTATTACTAAATAAGGAATGATTTAATTTTTTTGAAATACAAAAGTCCCCACTTGACGTTTTCCTTTACTAAATAAAAGATTGGATAATTGTCTTTGTTATCGCGAATGACAATTCATATGATTTTTCTATTTGTATCTTCTATAACTTGTTTCTCAAAATTATGTATCAAATACTACCATTTTTGCTAGTTAGTTTCTTCGTAGTTAATCCATTTACATTCCTACAATAATTTTTGTCTACTTGACTTTTAGTCCAACAATATTTTTCTCTATCGATAAGAATTTTACAACTTTTGTTAATGCACGCACATACATAGTATTATATAAATCTTGTACTTATAAAGTGCTAAATGTTTTAAAAGACATTGGCACATTTTATATATATTTATGTGAAATGTTGCTACTTTAAATTTTAACATCTTGTCTATTACCGTATTGACATATTGTAGAAATCACGGGATTTTAACAAATTAGTAATCCGAGTTACTCTAGATACTACCCGAAATAACCAGAATAACATTATTGACTCGAGTAATCCGATTCGAATAACTTTAATCGGGTTCAATTTAGGGTCAAATCAGACACTCCTACTCACAGGTAGGGGTGTCAAATGGGTTGACCTGACCCGAACCCGATAAGGCCTTATAGGGTCGGGTTGATTCGGGTCTGATCGTTGTCAATAGTATATATATATATATATATATATATATATATATATATATACTATATATATATAATAATAAGGCGAATCGGCAAAATCACTTTTATAAAAAAATAACCAAAGCGGCAAACCAATTCACAAATAAAATATAGTTCCGGAAGCATCGATTTCGAAAGTGAACTTTCTAGTCGTTTCCCGGGTTGTTTTTGTTCCTGCGAGGCGTGAATTGAACTTCGAGTTAACGTTTGTGATCGGGATTTTGAATAGATTTAAGATTTTTGATTTGGATTCTAATTTCTACAATAATAATGCAAAAACAGACAAAGGAAAGCGACAATTAAAGCAATTATGAATTAAACATGAAAAACTATAACGGGATTATAATAACGCGATTTAAAAAACTAAAACTTCAAATTTTACCCTTAGAAAAGCAAATTTCATTTTTGAAAGTCTTAAATGATAAAAGAAAATTTTAGAAAAAAGAATTAAAATTTTTTGACTTTTATTTAATTTATTATGAATTAAAAACACTTTTAATCTAAATTAAATATTAAAAATAGTAAACTAATTATTAAAATTTTGGAAAAATTAGGAAAAATACTTTGCACTATGAAGAATCTAAGAAAAATACAAACTGGAAAAGAAGCTGAATGAATAAGCTGCAAATAAGCTAATAAGCTCGAAAGCTTAAACTAGTTAAAGCCTTTATATATTAAATATCGCAAATACTAAACGAAAAAGACCCAAGGGCAGATGGTAGTGGAGTGTAGTGTTAAAGCGTGTATATCTGTGAAGAGTAGGTCTCAGGTTCGACCCCTAAGACTTCCTTTTTGCACTTATTTTTTTAAAATCTTTTTGTAAAAGCTTAAAGATCACATGTAAATAAGCACTTTTTATAAAACACCTTTTTGCTAAAAGCCACTAATTAGCCAGAAATAAGCTAATGAAAATGACAGAATGACTTAAAACTTAAAGGCTTTTTTTTACTAAACTCAGCCTTTAACATAAGCTTCTAAAAGCTTAGCCCAAGGTCAAATAAGCTTATAAAACCTTTGACCTGACCTAATAAGCAAACCTAAACAAGAATTAAGCAAATCCAACAAGCCATAAGCTCAGAATCTCTAATAAGCTGTTTGATAAAACTGTTTAACAAACCGGCCTAAGGGGGTACTTTTAAGCTAATTTATAAGCTACTTAATCAATAAGCTGGTGCCTAAAAGCTTGATCCGTCCAAATTAACACGTATAAAATATATAATATAATATATAGATTCGTACTAATAAGGATATGCCAATAATAGTATAGTATAGTATTACCGTCGAGTTCAAGAAATTCACTTTTAACCAAAGCGATATCTCAAAAACCTTATGGGTCGTTTTCTCGGACAGAGTGTTTATGAAAAATCCTACGTTGAAGTTGTAAATTGAAGCTTTGAATAGCATAAAATTTTGGTTTTGTTTTTCTAAATCTACTTAAAAGGAAAGCATATAAAAGGAAAGCTAAAATTTTAGTTTTAAACTATTTTTATACTAAAAATTAAACTAATATTAATTCTACGATTTAAACTACAAGATTATACTAAAATTTATCTAAAAAAATATAAATGACTAATATGCTTGCTAAGTGACGTGAAATGTTCATTAAGTGCGGATTTAGGTCTAACAAATCAAAATCTTTAGAAAACATGTTTAAAGAAATTAAATGACAAGTAAAGTAAATGCTTTTTAAAATAAATGACAAGTATTTAAATTGCACTAAAAGTAAATGACGGAATGTAAATCGAAAAGAAAAATGTTAGTGACTAACAATTTTTTAAACCTTTTTAAACCCGCACCTAAATTCCAAATCACTAATCACTTAGCAAACATAAGAAAACTACTCACTACTCATAATGAAATAAAAACTAAACATTTTAAAAATAAAGCTACACTAAGCATGGCATAAATCAAAGCATATTATAAAACAATAAAATAAAACTACACTAATTAATTGAAAAAGGATTAGAAAATGGAACCGAATTGGAGACCCGCAAATAAACGAATATCACCCGATTTATTTAACTAAAACAACTAATTAAAGTCGGTCTAGCTAAATAAACCCGTAAGCTCCGCGCCTCATGAGTGGACCGGATTCGTCATCACAAAACAAATAAGGTTAAGACAAAAAATTAATAAACTAATTTAAACTTGTATGAAACGAAAATTATACACGAAATTTGTAATTATGTGACTTTCAAAACTGATTTAATAAAAAATTGGGCCAAGCCCGTGTCTTTGCACAATCTCACACACAATTTGGTTTAACAAAATGAAACTAAAAAAAACGTGTTCGATCTTCTAATCTTAAGGAAATGATTGTTTATGAAATAAGCTATAACAACGATATATAAAGAACCAACTCGAAATAACCTATAAGGAAGACTAAATAGAGTTTAAGCTAGACAAGAGATTCAAAATAAGATATGGAATAAGCATTTTGAAACATAGGATCAATGAAACTACAAACATTAAGAACAAGCTAGATCTAATATAGAAATAAGCTAACAAAAATCTAAAATTGCTCTCGAAACTTAAAAAGTGACTAGGCTTAAAATTAAGCCGAGCATATAAGCTCGTTGCACTCTTTTTCAGTTGTTCGAATCTCTTTTACAATAATCCTCAATAAGCTAAAATAGCTTTTACAAAATTAATAAGCTGAAAATAAGAGACTAAATAAGCTAAAAAAATTTTGAGAGAAAACTAAACTAAAACTACTACTAAAATCTAACTAATAAAACTAAATCTAACCAACATAAAAATGTGGGGGTGGAGTAATATTTATAGCTACAAGAGGGTGAGTTTTGTAAAATTGCACCAACCAATCATTGGCTTTCTTTTACATTCCCTCCGATCGTCGAAAATATGATGTCTGATCCACTGTTAATTGAATGCCACGTGTAGACTTGTACAGCTTTATTCGTACGCAACTTTTGTACTCCGTTGGATCATTTCTTGTATGAAATATGAAATGAATTTTGAGAAGTAAAATTTCCCTCGCCACGTGTCATGTCGTTACTGGCCCTTCACATTTGAGTGCTCTATCACGTGCACTTCTTTGATTTAATTAGCCACCATGTGATAATGACAACATGATGACGTCATCATACTAAAATTCATATCTTCCAGATTTATATTTGGGCTCAAAATGGGCTTAGGCTTATTTGTTGGGCTGGCCCGCCCCATTAAGCGGGTTACGGGCTGGCCCAATAAAATTCGAGGGTATCGTTGGACTCGTTTTCTCGCGCTCTTTCCGATCCCGTGCTCGGTTTTGTTCGGTTTTTTCTTTATTTTTGTCCTTTTCTTGATATCCGTACCTACACATACACTAACCCAAAAACAACATATATTTGCAACTTTTATTATGTTTTTGGTATTTTGGGATCGTTTTTCATGGTAAAAAGTATGTATAAAACAGCGAATACCAAATTTCAAAACAGATAAGGCTAATACTATAAGCTACTAGAATAAGCAAGAATTAAGCTCTAGAAATCAATAATAAGCTGTAAAATTACAAATGAAAAGGGCTATCTAAGCAACTTCTTATGTTTTTGGTTTTTTTTTCAATGTTTTTATAAAAGACAAAAGGGCTTTTGCAGCCCTGGTTTTAAGCTAGCAAATGAACTTTAAAAACCAAAATAAGCTTAAACAGATTGAGCCTAATGTATAACCTTCTTGTATTCTCAAAATCAAACCCTAAAACAAACTTATTCTAATTCAATTTTGCTATTGAAAATTGAGCTTTTAAACTTAGAAAATTACACAAAGAACAGACAGATTTTGAATTAACCAAAATAGACAATTGCACACTATATCCTATTGCATTATGGACCAAATCAAGAATGAAAACATCACAGGATTACCTCTAATCAAGATCAAAGCAAATAAACTTTGTTATCAAACTAGAAATCCACATATTCAAACCATGATTTCTAAAAACCTTAAAAATGAATTCTAAAACATAAAAGCCTATAAAAACTAACCTAAAGGCTTTCTAACAGCTTATCAAAGTTGGCTTAAAGGTCACAAGGCAATCAAATAGTACTGTTTGTGCCAAACACCCCTTTAAATTTTTGATTTTCATTTTAAGCTTGAAACAAACTTAGAAAACTTATAAAAACTGAAAACAAATTAAGCACAAGGATACTTAAGGACAAATAAGCAATAAATTCACAGACTTAAGCATAAGAATAAGCACATTTGAATTAAGCAATTTAGACTAAAAACAAGCAGTTTAAATGAACATCACCAAGGACATAAAAACCATAACATAAATATAAAAAGCATTCAAAATGACAAAATAAGAAATCATAGCATTTAATAAGCAGAAATAAGCAGTGCAATAAGCAAAAACAATAAATAAGCTGTAAAAGGGAATTTAGAACTCACTTCTTGTTAAATGATCCTTGACGGTACAATGCTTTGAAAAGTAAATTGACAATATTTAAAAGACATAAAACATAAGAATAAGCTGTAAGCAGAACTACTCTACTCCTAAAACTATATGTCCTTTTCACTGTGTGATCCATCCCTTCTTTCCAATCATTCCATTTTTGTATATGGAAAACTCTAATCTTGGTGCATCTTGAATACTTTGATTTTGTCCCTTTGACTATTGCTGCGTCATCTTGTCCAATAGAAAGCCTTGAGAATGCCCATGTGGCATTGGCGTGTGTCAGAATTGGTGTGAGGGTGCGTTGAACGCATTCGCATCAATGGGGAAGGGGACTTGGCTCGATTAGGGCCTTCACGCCTTTTTCGGGTATTATTTAATATATTTCAAAACTGGGGGTTAAGGGATAACGGGCGTTTGGGTCAGGGACTACTGGTGAAACTGAATGAGGACTAACGATGTTAGTCCCTAGGGACTAACAATGAAAATGGTTTAATGGGATTATGGGTTAAAGGTTAACGGGCTGGTGGTTTTGGACTTGGGCTTTAGTTTTGGGCCGGTTTGGTTATTTAATGATTTTTGGGCTTTTTATTGCTTAAGGTTTTATATAGATGGCATAATGGGCTGACTTGGCCCATTAACTTGGGTTGGGTTGGCCCATTAAGATGCATACGCCTTTGGCTTTGGTTTTTCACGCTCTTTCCCCCGTGCTCGGTTTTGTCCGGTTTTGTTCGGTTTTGGCTTTATTTTTGTCTTTTTGAGTCTGTTTTTGGTTATTTAAGCTCGTTTTTTATAGATAAAGGTATGTGTATTTAAGCACATACCAAAACTCCTCATACTAAACTATTGTTGTGTCCTCACGCAATGAAATAAATCCATGTTTAGAAAACCAAAAATTTCAACCCCCTTAAATTAAATACCTTGAAAAGTAGCAAAGTGTAAAATTTAAAAAGGGATTAAGAAATTACTAGTTTTTTAAACATTCTCCGTTTTTACCATTTTCTTTCTTGCACATATATTTTCCTTATTTTACATTATATACAACATGCTTGACTTTTATTATTGATCGTAACATTTAAGATCACTGAATAAGAAACACCTCAATCCTAAGGTGCCCTAGAAGGATAAATTCATTGTCCCTGATTTTTCACTTATTCCCAAACAAAGCTTAAAAATGAAATCATTGTTAATTACAAGTTGGGATGCTAACGCTACTCATATTTGTAATTTGTGTAGAACTTTTCCTCCCGACAGATATTATATTAAGGTGTGTGTGCTCAGTTTGAATTTGATCCTCCAACCCATGTTTTTAGATAGTTATAACCTTTTCAAGTTTCATGTTCCACTTTTAGTTATATGAATTCAAAGGTGAGATTGTCCCATGTAGCAACATTTCTTCTCGGCACATCCCAACCTCGTCGGCTAAGTGATCGGGCTTTTGACACCCCTCAGAGAATAATTTGTCGAGACATTCTGAATTTTGAACCCTTTACTAAAAACTTTCGGTAAAACAAAGTAAAACATAGATTTTAGTAATGATCATGTAAATAATGACTGAACAAAACCACTCTTCCGGGATTGGTGAACATGCAATACATCAGTATGTGTAAGAAGGGTGTGGTGGCTTTTACCGTATGTACTATGTTCAAGAGTCTAAGTTCAGAACGATGCTTATTGTTGCAGGCCAATTTAGGTTTGCTTAAGGTATTAGTTGCAATATCACAAGCCCAAGGGTTGCAGACCTATATATGATGGGAATGGTGGAGGCCCTGCTGAGCTGGTAAGGTAGCCACAAGAATCATTTCAAAACAAAGGTTAATAAAGCACTTAAGCTTCTTTAATTATATATTGGTTTTATGGTACTATACCCAGCCAACTCGGAGTTGATTGGTTTCTATCCAGTTTCAATTTTGTCGCCAGTAAATAAAGTTGGTTGTTCAAAATATAAGTGATCGTTAGGGAGGGTAGATGATCAATAGCAATCTCTTAAAACTCAGTGAAAGTGTCCTTGAAGTATTGTACCATGTGATGAAAATTTGTGTAGTGATTGCCATAAATTTGTGTAGTGCTTGTGAAGAAATGTGGTCTAGAGGCTGTTAAGGAAGTTATGCCAAGCAGCTCACGCATATAAGAAAGGTTTGTTGTGGATTAGTTTCGATATACAATCAGCTTGAATCTTTTATCTAGTAAGAGGAAACTAAATCTCGCCTTTCAAACGCAACAACCTCCAGGTTATTTGTCTATTAAAATAATACCGTCAACACATCCTAGAATTATTTTCGAATTCACATTCTAGTTACCTAAACTGTTTAACTTCTGTAATCTAAGGAACGCAATGCTATACAGTCTAGGAACCCTAATGTATGTGCATGAAGGCAGGTCTGCTATCGAGTCTCAAGAACTTTCTTGAGTATGTTTACTCATCATCAAAGACAACACCACTTCGTTCATGACACCGGTATAAGCTCCAGCCCACACACTAAACTATGTACAAACACAAAGTAGATCTATAGGGACTGCTTAGTGCGTACATCTAGACAGATGAAACCACTAAATGGGTGCGGTGGGAGTGAAGATGCAGCTTGTTTTGAACAAAATCAGGGGAGGCATGGAAAAGGTAGGGGCACACCTTTGTCATCCCTCAAAAGTTTTTAATACTAACATGCTGAAAAATAGTGCTGCTTCGTCGTCAGAAGGAAGTCTAGCCAAGTTTAGGGCAGCTTCCTAAGTTAAAAATTAGGCAAGATCCCTGGAGGAGATCTTATGACATTCTTAATTACAGCAAACAGGAAAGATCAGATATGGTAGAGGAAGCTATGCAAAGATGGTACATCGTTTGAGGTATGAAATATAAGAGAGAATCATATGGAATTGATTCATTTTTGTAACATCGAGAGCCACTTTAGTTTTAGTTGTGAATGTGAATTTTTTTCTCTTGATGTAACTCCTTATTAGTAGCATGTTTATAATAGCATTCTAAATTCTTAATACGCTTTTAGATCATATGAAGGTTATCCTAAATTCATAGTCCAAGTTCGAGATGTAAACCTTGGTAACATTAGACTCTCTTGCGACCAGCCCGATGATCAACACTTTCCTATTTTCTTTTCCACGCTGCCTTCTTCAATCGTTCTCCTTTCTTTACCACTTCATTATCTCTCCGTGTGACATAGTACACCTGTCTGATAACACGATTCAATCAGTCAAAATAATGTCACTGTTATGCAAGAAAAACAACATATATAAACCGGTTTCAGTTAAGATCAATGTCTTATATTCTGTTCACCGGGTAGGCCTTTTTAAAGGTCTCGTAAAAACCCAAATTTGTAAGCACCCTGTGCACTGTAACCTAGCAAGGTTGAATAGATTTGATTTGTTTCCATGGAAAACTCAAAATTAACGAAATCAGAAGTTGAAACTGCTGATTTTGTTAACACCCCAAATTTGGGGGTTTTGTGATGAATAAAAATCTTTAAATTATGATCATTTATAATAAAGTCTGCAAATTCATAGCAGTGAATTGAATACAATCCTAATCCAATGAAACCTAATTGTTTAATTGGATTATAAATCAAAGTTGAGGTTTTTAATTGAACTAACCTGATATTAAAAGATCATATTTGGTAGATGTCGTATAAGAAATTGGGTTTTTAGACAATAAAATTTTGTTAGAGTCTTTATGGTATTTTACAATCTTTTTGGTATTACGATGTCCTTGTTTGAGTAACATATTTTATATTAATGTCGAATTATGAAAACCTTTTGAAGAATATCTTGATGGTGTTTGGGAAAAACTATATTGAAATGATTTTATGAATACAACACTTTTGTGGAATGTCTCTTTTAAGAAAAACTATGTTTACAATAAATTTTGAAACAATATGATAATTGGTTGACTGACAAAACTATTTTATTTTAGATAATATTTATGAATAAGATATGATAATAAGTTTTTTTAAAGGCTTGTTTTTGATAAATTTTATAATTATAAAAAGGATGTTTAAAGTAATTTATATGGGTAAGATGCGATATACTGTTAAATGACTGTCTCTGGATTTTATGACAACCATGATTAAAAATGAATTTTATAAAGATTATATTTAAGATGATTTTTTTAGGTGATTTTTATAATTAAAACGACTTTCTTTATTATTATAAATTATTTTTTATAAAAACATTATTTAGTTGGTTCTTTCGAGTAAAGTCGGTTATTGGTATAAGAATCCTATCTTTTCATTTATCAATCTTGATATGTATCATTATTTGATATGTGTTCCTTTTGTTTTGATACGCTTTGTTGACTCTTTTGTTTGCGTTTCCTATCGTTATAGATATTCTATCATTTCTTAAAAGGATTCTTATGTCATTGGATCCACATCTACTTGCATATGTGAAATCCCTTATATGTATTCTAGCCTTTAATTCGGTATTCGTTTGCTACCCTTTTCGGTATTTTGTAAGCCGTAGAAGTCATTGATATACGTTTTATCTGACCAAGTCACTCTCCGTGGGAGCCTGTGTTGGTTCAAAGAAGGAAACGGTTCATTTCCAAATGTGCATAGACTATCGAGTGTGTTGCACAAGCTAACCACCAAAGAATCCCCAGGTTCGACGATTGTTGACAGTTTAAATTGTTTCGCGTTATTTCTCTAAGATAGATATTAGTTTCACGGTTACCATTCTGTTAAGGTACATGGAGAAGATTGTCTCAAGACGGTGTTTAGGACGTGATATGGACACTTTGATTTTACGGTTATGCCTTTTGGGTTAACCAATGCACCAGCGGTTTTCATGGACTTGAAGAACCGGGTGTGCAAGCCGTATTTAGACAAGTTTTTCATTCTGTTTATCGATGATATCTTGATCTACTCGAAGTCTAAGGAGGATCACAAGGTTCATTTGAAGTTGGTATTGGAGCTGCTGAAGAAGGAAAAGTTGTTTGCCTAGTTTTCCATGTTGAACTCTGGCTATAGATGTGAGTTTCTCAAACACCGTGTGTTAACAGCATATGTTTTTCGTAGACTCTAGTAAGAAGAAGCATGATGAATTAAAAGTACCTAAGAACGCCTTCCATGGATACAATATTCTTGGATTAATTGGCAGGTTCTACGCGTTTTTCATAGTAAATTTTTCTAAGATCGCTAAACCCCTTACTTCACTGACTCAGAAAAATAAGAAGTAGGAGTGGGAACAAGAAACAAGAGGAGCTTTTTAGATGTTGAAAGGGTAATTTATAAAATGCATCCAATATTATCTATTGCTGTTGACCAAAGAGTTGTAGTTTACTGCGACACGTCAAATCAAGGATTAGGTTGTGTACTCATGCAAAGAGGCAAGGTAGAGAACGCGACAACAGAAATGCTATGTAGCCTGGACCAACTAATGGAAAGGAAGGAAGGTGGAGGTATGTATTTATTATGGGTTCATTAATAGGTGATGTAAGGACATTAATGATGGACGAGGCTCCATACATAAGGTATTTGGTTTCATTACGAGAATTGATAAAGGAAGTACTATGACCTTAGAGATATGTATGGTAGCCATGTATGAAGAAGGATATTGCTACCTATGTTAGCAATTGTTTAACTTATTTAAAGGTGAATGCTGAAACATCAAAGACCTTCGGGTTTATTGTAACAACTAGCGATTACTCCGAGTGGAAGTTCGGTTGTATAATAAACGTATAGACTTTATTACAAGGTTGCCGAGATCAAGTAGTGGGTATGATACGAATTGGTAATAGTCGTTGAATTGGATATGGTTCTTTATAGCCCCATTAAACATGGTAGTACGTAAATATTTTAAAATGGGGAATTTTGGCAAGACTTTACACTAATGAGATAGTTACAAGGCATGGAGTGCATGTGTCGATCATCTTAGATCGTGGTGGAAGATTTACTTCGCGGTTTTAGTAGACATTGAAGAAGGCATTAAGAACATGGCTATAACATGCGTACGACTTATCATCCTCAAACGGACGGGGCAAAGTAGCGCGTTTCATTCAGACTTTGAAGGATATGCTGAGAGCGTGCGTGATTGATTTTTTTTGTGGCAATTAGGATACTCCTCTACCCTTAACTGAGTTTTCTATAATAATAGTTATCATTTGAGTATTCAATGTGCTCCGTTTGAAGCACTATTTAGAAGGAAATGTAGGTCGCCTGTTCTGTAGGCTAAAATTAGAGAAAGTAGTTTGGTTGGGTCCGAGTTGGTACAAGAGACAACCGACAAGGAAAAGCTTAAAGTGGCTAGTGATTGCCAAAAGAGCTATGTTGACAATATGCATAAACATTTAGAGTGAAGTTGGTGATAAAGTGATGTGGAAGTGTCTTCTTGGAAAGAATGTATTGCATTTTGGGAAAGTAAGGCCTGTTTGCCACCATGATATGTGGGAACCAGTGTGAGATCATTAAAGGGATCGATCCTATGCCTATTATAAGATTGTTTCAATAATTTAGTAGTATATTTGATGTGTTTTAAATTTAAAGTAGTATTGGACGGATGCAAATCTGCATGTTCATTTAGAAAAAATTAAGGTAGACAAAACTCTTCGTTTTGCTGAAGAATCTGTTAAGATTATTGATCGTGAGGTTAAAAGTTTGAAGCGTAGTAGGATTGATAGTTAAGTCCATTTAGAACTCGAAGCGAGGTCATAAGGATTTCATAAAAACTAAGTATCCACATTTGCTCGTTGAGCAAGCTATGTTGGATGTACTTATTAAAAGATGGGTAACAATTAGGTTATAACAGACTTTAGTTCACCCTTTAATGTTCTGAGGTTGTTTGGTTAATGTTAAATTTTGAATAAACTCGAAGTCGAGCCGATTCTTCAAAAATGTTGAGCTTTGTAACAACTCGTAACTTAGTTCCAAGCCAGTTCTTGTTTGATGAGTTGCGGGGTTAGGTTATGAATGTCGGTGTTAACACAACTTAAGGTTTTTGACGAGTTTCCTCAATGACGGGCGATGTTCATGTAGTTGGATGTTATTTGTTGCTTAGAGTTGTTATGCTGTGTTATTTGGACTTGTTATGGCAGCTGCGAAGTTGTAAGCAGTGGGTTTCCGATCATGAAAGTTAGATGAGATTCAAAGCGTGGCCCTAAGTTCACGTGGGAACGTGAGGACCATGTGAAAGCTAAGTATTTTCAATTGTTTGTTGATGATGATGTTGATTGAAGATACTATTAGTTAAATGTCTCGAGACGAGATTTCCTTTAAGGTAGGGGATACTGTGATAACTGTGCTTTGAGCAGGTTAGTCAACCGTTAGTATTGATTTGAGTTTCATTATGTGTTATAGTAATTATGTGTTTATGTGATCTTATGCGAGTTGGTTACAAATCCATTAAGCGTGATCGTCTCATGGTGATTAAAGTTATGGTTTCTATGGATATTTCATTATGTTCACATTTTAGTGACAATGAAAATGATGGTAAAATTTTATGTGTGTACGTATTTATATGTATATGTATACGTATTTGGATGATAGGAATTCGCGAGAATAGAAATTTAGTTAGTAGATTCTAGTATTATTAAGTCAGAAAAATAAAGTATGAAATGAATTTATTTTTAGGTATTTAAAACTAGTTTTAGAAGGATGTCTAAATAAATAAAGGTTTTAAAAAATAACAAAATTAAAGGGTTTTTGTGTAAATAAAAAAAAATAAAAAAAATAATAATAAGGTTGTTCGGTCGGTTTAAGAAAAAAAAAGGAAAACTAATTTTAGTAAAAGTGGGATTCTAATTTGGTAATTATCTAATTCTCTTTTCCTTCACTATAAATACAAACCCCTCACCCCTATTTTTTTTAAAACCGGACGAACCCCTAATGCGGAATACGAAGAAATAAGATATTTTTAATTTCAAGATCAATTTGGTGATTTAAGGTTTCAAGAATCAAGAATTAAGGTATGCTTTTAAACCCTAGTTGTTTAGTTTTCTTTTTATTTCATAGTAAACAATAAGTGAAGGATAAATTAGGGTTTCATAAAATTGTAAATAATGAATTTAAAACTTAATTTAGAACAGGTTTAGGGTTTAATTAGAATCATATTGATGTATCCGGTTAGAGTTAGAATGCGATAAAATTGAATTTAGGGTTGAGCAGAATTTTAAGTCATTTTGTTCGCATGTTATCTCATGATTAGGAACGAGATTTTTTGATGAATTCTTATGTCTATTGATAAGTTCAGCGAAGTCTAGTTTCATAAAATCCGCCTCAAAGTTATTAGGTCGGAAATCATTCAATGATCCTGGTTACACTAAAAAGTTTCAGATCAGTAAATAGGGTAGATTTAGGTCAATGTTTGTGAAGGTTAACCCTATACTATAAAAAGTTGCTAATTAAGTTAGCTTCTACAGTAGTTTAATTTTATATGGTTATGGATAATCCTGTAAAAATTAGCCATATGAAAAAACATGTCTAAGTATGGTAGCTAGAGTGATACATTTGGCGTGCAATCAGATCCGAATTAGGACAGTTTTGAAGTTTAATTTTATTTGAGGTAGTTACACATCTATTATACTAAAAGATTAAGCCCCTAAATTTTTTGGGGTTGTATCTTTAAATGCTTTGTATACCCATATAGCCATATGTACAAAATCCTGCTACATACAAACAAGACTCCTGTGGTTCGACATTCATTATGCAGTTTAGTTACGGGGGGAAATTTCCCCATTTTTTTTCGGTTTCAAAGAGCTATTAATGATTTTACAACATCAAACCATCCTCCACTTACACAAGAAAAATATACAAATCAATTCTTCTTTTCATAGAGCAGCCACAATTGATTTCCCGCAGCAGATTCAAGATCGAATTTTAGAATCCCAAGTATGTTGATGTTGAAACTAATATCAAAAATCATATTTTCTAACAATTTCGTTGTAGCTATAATATAAACAATCAGGTTGAAGGTAATCATCGAATATGTTGAGGTTAATTTATTTTAGGGCTTGATTTAATAGGTTGACATATGTTTGTCGTAATTTATGTTACAGTTAGTAGATGATTTGAAGATGAAATTAAGTGAAATGCAAGAAGAAAATGATAAACTCAAAAGAGTATCAATAAGAAGTTCACAATTGTTGGAATATGAAAAATTGTTGGAGTATGATGGACTCAAGTCATCATTTTTTACATATTGAAAAAGGTGGCACTCCAGATATATTTAATTCACAATGCAATGTTTGAATGGATGGGTAATAGTATTTGCCTTCCAAATACTTGAGTAGTGAATTTTTTTTAATTTCAGGTTCGGGGTTCAATTCCACGGGAGCAAATTGATGATTTGAGCTATAAATCCTGACTTTCTATTTTTGAGCATGAAGATACGGTATGGATGTTGATCATGAAATGGTTTGTTGTTTAATTTATGAATTTCTCTATAATTGAAATATAATCGGGTTCCCCTGAATATAGTTTGGGTAAATGTCGGCAGCCCATGGTCGTGAAATGCTACTTTCATGATCTTCTACAAACATATGGCGATATATTGTTGTTGAGTTGACTCATAAGGTAAGAGTTTACCAAAGCGTTATAACATTATTAGGCGGTTTTAACCATTTAAAATACATTTTGCATTATGTTAGGCCACTTTGAACCCTAAAGCATTATAACATTATTAGGCAGCTTTAACCGACTTTATGTTGTAGTTAGATAAATACAACAAAGTCAAAATCCAAGCCCAAGTGTAGAAAAGTCAACCCAAGTCAACCCCGACAAATCCAAAAGTCAACATGTGAAGAAAAATAAGTTTGAGGGTTAAAATTGCCAAATCCTAAACTTGTCTTAAAAGAGGAAAAAGAAGAAAATGAAGACAAGGGCCCAAACTGCCAACTTGGAAAAGTTAAACCACAAGGGGCAATTCTGCCAAGTCCCCTAAGTTATAACACGCAAGGACCTTGGGTGTAATTGCTTATATAACCCTTGGGGGGTTATATTGCCAAATCCCCAAAACCTTTTGATAACAAGGACCATGGGTGCAAACAAAACAATCACTATGGAGGACCAAACTTGCCAATCTCCCAAACTTTCACCCAACTTCAAAATTACTGTATATCTTCTTCGATTTCCCGCCAAATCCCATACCCCACAACCTGTCACCTTGGTTGACTTCCCACAAACTCCAAACCTCTCACAATCTTAAACCCCACACCCCCACATGGGTTTGCCATGTTGGCAATCCCCAAACTCCCACCAAAATTGATCAAAGGGTCGATATACTTCAACTTGGGCACCAAGGGGAATGGAGGGCCAGGATCATTGTTTCTTTGCACTCTCACAACAAACACACTCTCTTTTGTGTGTCTACAAGAAAGCACAACTAGGAAGAAGACAAGAAGACATAAACCCTAGTCGTATTCTACTATTTAAAGCATTGTAAGCCCATTGTGGCATGTATGTAGTTTTTATGTAGTTTTTTTTAGTGTTTAAAAAATCTTAGTGTGTAATTTCTTTTTCAGTTTTAAAAACTTTTATGTATTGTCTTTTTAAGATTAATGAGAAGTGAGTTTTATGTTTTATTGTTTGTTTAATATCTTTAAGAAATATTAAGTCATACAAGCTATAAATACTTCTTTCAAACTGTTTTTAACTATTAATCAAAAATCTAAAAAAGGGAACAAAGTACTGTTGGATTGAAGCAAGAATGGATGAATAAGCAAATTTGGAAGGCTTATTGGTTTTGTTTAGTTTAAGCTTATTTATAAGCTGTGGGTAGGACTTTAGAGCTTATTAGGTTTCAAAAAACCCTGTTTTGAGCAAGGGTTAAAGGTACATTCTCTTTAAATTTTGCTAAAAAAGGTTACTGTAGCAATAGCTTATTGGCTTATTTCTAGCTTATTAATGTTCTTTTTGTGCTTATTAGTGTTTATTTATGCTAAAGTATGCCTGTTAGTACCTTTCATTTCATTTCTATGCAAATTGCTAAAAACTGCCTAATTTAAGCTTATTCTGTCCTAGCTTATTATCCAACTTAAGTGCTTATTTGTTTAACTTTTTATCTTTTTATTGTCTTAAATTGCATAAGTAGTAGTAGACTTTTAAAAATTTCAGTTACATTTAATTTTTATAGGTTTTTAAATCATCTCTAAAAATTAAAGGGGTGTTTGGGTTAACAATGAAAACGGGTCAAAATGGTTTTGGTATGGGTTGGGGTCATTAAGTTAGATTTAGCATTAAGTATTAAGCTCATCTAAGTCTGTTTTACCAAAGTTTTCAAGTTAAAAAAATGTTTTTCAAAGTTTGTTAAGCCACAACTTACAACTGTTGGATTTTTAGAAAACCCAAAGTGCTTATTTGGATAAGCACTTGGAAACTTGAGTTTTAGTGTCAAAAAAGGTGTCATTTTGTGTTTAAAACAAGCTGTCAAAACACCTTTGGTCTTTTGACTTGTTGAGTCAAACCACCAAGGTTTTAAGTGTCAGTTTTTAAAAAGCTAAAAGCCCTTTTTCACTCTCTAAAATCAGCAGGATTATTAGTGTTTTAGAAGCTTAAAATTTGTGCACATGTTCATTTCTTAGTGTTCTTTAGCTGTTTTAACTTTGCTTTTTATTTTAAGCTTATTTGACAGCTTAAAATAAGCTGTTAATTTAAGCCATTGTCTTTAGCTTATTCTCCCCTGGTGCTAGGAGGTGAATTTTAAGCCCTCTTTCTTGGCTTTTAAGGGAACTCAAGCCCAAGCTTTTAGCTTATTTTGAGAGCCAATAAGCTCTTTGTTAAGTTCCTTCAATTTCAGTCCTTAAAAAGCACTCTTGATGGCTTATTTTTAAGCCAAGTTGTTGTCCCTAAGCTTAATTTCACACTAACAGTACTAACTCCCTAGTTAGTACTGTTGTAGGTATTAAGTTTCTTCTTGGCTTATTGAGCTTATTTGTAAAACCCGCATGAAAAATACCAGGAAATTTAAAATTTTAAATAAATAATAAAATCTTACAAGTAAACGCAAGAAATTAATATATATCATGACAAGTTATTTCAAGAAATTAAAATTTTCGAAAAGTACGAATACGCGGGAATGCGAAAGTTTGTCACGAAAAATAAAAATCATTCTTTCTTTTGAATATCTTCATGCATGAAAAATTATATCATGAAATAATAAAAATTGACACAAGAATGAATGGATAATTGTAATGTTTAATTTATTTTTAACATATTGCGTGATAAATAAATCGAATGGGACATGAAATAAGGGTGTCGAGTGGTCCTTGTGGCCAAATGAGATCAAGCCGAGACCCCTTGGGGCTCGGCATAAATTTTGTTGCGAGTTTGTGTCAAGCCGAGACCCTTAAGGGCTCGGCATATATATGTTGTTATTGATGGTGGTGTCGAGCATCGGGTTAATGTCAAATAAATGAACCGAAATTCCATAAGGAGGTTTGGTTATGTCTTGGGTCGCATGGGGTTGTGTCGAAAGGTTTTGAAAACGAATACTACAATTGTGTGGCTATAATTGTTAAGCCATAAGGCTCGGCTCCTTGGTTGAGTCGAAAGAAATGAGCCGAGAACCCAAAAAGGGTTCGGCCTCCCTTTTGTTGATTAAACTTCAAAATAGTGTTATTATGAGAAATTATTTTCGTACACGTTTGCTTAATTAAGGGAAAAGTCTAAATGTTTATGAAAATTATAAGTTGTTGTCATGTAAATTTATTATCAAGAATAATTGTCGGATAAATATAATAAACCAAGAAATCAAGCATGATTAGAAATATAATTATCCTTTTGACCCTTAACTTTAATTAATTATAATAATTACCCTTAAAATCATGAGAATGACATTTATTCCCCTTAACTATAATTAATTATTATGTATACCCTAAAGTATAATAAATAACATGATTTATCTAAAATTATGATAGATTATTTATTAACCCAAGATACAGAAATGGAAACCTGTTAATATTAGAAACCTGCTATTTATAGAAAACTGCTATTTATAGAAACCTGCTATTTTTGGAAAGCCTATTTTTAGAAAGTCTATTTTTGGAAACTTACTATAATTAGAAGCTGCTATTTTTGGAAAGTACCAATATAACAAGAATACTAATCATGGAACATACTAATCATGGAATATGTTAAACATGGAATGTACTAATCAAGGAATCATGCTAATTATAGAAAGTTACTAAAAATAGAAAGTTACTAAAAATAGAAAGTTACTAAAAATAGAAAGTTACTAAAAATGGAAAGTAACCTTAATCATGAACAAGTAACTTATATATGTCCTTTAACATGTAGATCGCATTAAGCAGGAGTAGCTTCCATCTTCTTATCCATCTCTTTCCGTTACTGCTGGACATAAGGTACGGATATTCCGTCCTTTCAGTAAGGACATTCTTTCTTTTCATGATTCATCCCCAGAACTGCTATGCTTCCCCATTTTTATGTCTTTTGCCATGATCCTTTACATGTTTGATTTCAAGACTTATTCTATTGCCCGAGCTATATATACGCATGACCATGATTTACATGACTTACCACCTAGTCATGGAGGTACCATGACCGTGACACATGAGGCACCTGTGTCACGACTCTTTCGCGTTGAGAGTGATTTCACGCGGCGTCCCTTTTCATGTTACCAGATTATATTTCATGTTTGGCCATTATTATTCAGGGGCGTATGGGTGCATCCTAGTTTACATGTTTACACGTTCATGGTGATTGGTTGGTGTGTGCTCTACATCCCATCACATTGGAGCTGATCCCTCCACCCATATTATTATAAGAGGTCACCCCTCTATTACATGTTGAGGCAGCCCCTCTATTATATGCATGTATTCACGACATTATTATTATGACATGTATGATTATATGAGCTCGTGGGCATTCCTTATTATTTATGTTTATACTATCCATGATATTTCATGACATCTTTACTTCGTATTACCATGCTTTACATGTTTATTTCCTATTCTTCATGACGCATTCTCCAGGTTTCCTCATGACACTTTTGATCTTTCCGCTACTTTGTATTTACTATCCAGGATTCATACTTATTAATTACATTGTTATTATATCCGTTCACTGAGCGTTATGCTCAGCCGTATTTCTTTCTCTTTCTTATACGGCAGGTATCTAGAGGGAGATTGGGCATGAGAGAGTGTGTGCTTAGGAAGTGACCTATTTAGCTTCCTTTCTTTATATCGCAGACACTTTGATGTGCTATACTATCTTGGACACATGTTTCGTCCTTTAGACTTCTTTTACGTTATTCATGTTGATCTCATAATTGGGAGCCGATGTTGGATTCCGGCTTTCCACCTTGTCCTATGTTATCATTTATGACTTTATGCCTTTGTTATGCTTTGATATGACACCATGATTATGACGTTTCGGCCTCCTTTCCGGAGTGGGTCGTTACATTATTTAATGAGCTTATTTGATTCCTAGTAGCTTATTTGGTTAGATTGTTAAGCTGTGTTTGCTTATTTGCCATTTTTATTGCTTATTTTGTGTTGACAGTAGAAGCTTTTAGCTTTTAAGCTTATTTTAGTGTTCTGTCATTTAAGCCCTTTTTCCAGCTTATTTAGTTTATGCATTCTAGTACTTATTGCTTATTTAGGCTAGCTTAGGAACCCTCTTAAGCTTATTCAGTTTAGATTTTAGCTTAAGTGTCCAAAGTGTCCAAATGACTTAGCCATTTTTTGCTTAAAAGCTTTGTTAAGCTTCTGTCGTTTTAAAAAGCTCATTTTAAGCTTATTTATAAGCTTTTAGAAAAAGTCGTAGTTTTGAAAGTTGTTAAGCTCAATAAGCTTAACAACTTTCATTCACAAAGTTTTTCCAAAAAAAAAGAAAGGAGACAAGGGGTGACCCGGGTGAGCAAGACTCGAACCCGGGTCTCTACCCTCATACACCTCTCTTTTATAACAACACTTACCGCTGCGCCCTTGGGACTTTTTCATTAAAGTCCCAAGTGGTTAAATATTTAACCCCATTTTCCTTTTTGTAGGCAATAAGCTGTTACAGCTTATTTCGGGCTTATTTATAAGCCATTTTTTAGCTTCTTATTTTTCGTAGGTTTATTATAGTGTAAAGTATTTTTAGTAAAATTTTCAGAATTTTTAAAGGTCGTTTAGTATTTTTTACAATTTAATTTAATTAAAAGTTTAAAAAATTCATAAAAAATACAAAAATTATCAAAAAAATATTTTTCTTTTTTAGAAAATTTTCTTTAGTCATATAGTTTGTAGGAAAAATATAAAAATTTTCGTAGGGTCATTTTTATAACTTTTTGCTTTTTAAAGAACGGGTCCGGGTGCGGTTTTTGTCTTGACTCGTTTTTGGGTCAAACGACCTCCGTTTTCACACCTCCCGTTTTCAGTCTTACAGTCTTTTTCATTATTCCGATTATTAGTCCCCTAGAGTAGTTTTAGAAGTAAAAAATTTCTTTCTTCGTAGGGTTAATTTTTGAAGTTTTTAGGTTTTTCCCCCTTTGTTTCGGGATTCGTGCTCTCTTTTCTAGCTTGAATTAATTTCATAATTTTATAGGTTTTTCTTAATCGTTTTTGTTTGTATTGTTTAATTTTAGCTTCCACACTCCTCAAAATCATTTCTCTCTTTCAAACTCCAATCTTCCGACTGTATCGATTTTCCAGCACAGCCTCGTTGGGGATTAACGACCCGGGAACATTCTATACTGCTCCTGGTTTTATTGATTGTTGTTTTTCTTTAGACTTATATATATTTTATATTTTATTATATATATTATAGTTTGATTGAAAAACCACTAATCAATTTTTGGCGCCCGCTGGCGGGGACGGCGTGTGATCTCCGATTATCTCTATCGTTTTGGACATTTTGGTTTGAATCTGTGCATAATATCTAAAAAAAACCCAAAAAAAAAAACCAAAAGTAACGAAAATATTTTTCATTTTCTTTTTAGTATAATTATCATTTAAAAGCTAAAAAAAAAAACCAAAAAGATAAAAACATTGTCTTTAATTATCAATAAAAATCAATCAAGTTGGTAAAAGAACACCAACATATAATACTTTCAACTGAAGTATTATCCATTAATAAGTTCCCGAACCAAAGAATCAAAAACTTACCTTTTGTGTCACTTGCGAGGTACGGTTCACCTTTTAAAAGATAAACAAACTCAAAGAGGGGTATAAGGCGGGTTGTTCCTTGGAACTACGACCCTAAAGGAAAAAGGTTTTTAATAGCTTCGCGCTTTCCTATTCCTCCGCTCCTTTGTGCGTTTTTCTTTTTGAAGAGTTACCGAGAAGCTTGTTGATTATCAGGTTTAAGTTATCTTATTTCGTTATCCGTTATTAAAATAAATTGTGAATTCATCTTTGATAAACCAAAAAAAACAAAAACAAAAACAAAAACAAAAAAAATTAGTGTAAATTTTCTTTTTATATTTTAGTGCATGCGCACTCGTTCTCAATCTCGTAATCTTCACCATCAACAACAAGCCCCACCGGCTTTTGTTGAACCATTTAATCTCGAAGAACCAATTGAAAATCCAGCTCCGCCCCTAGTTCCGATGGCTGATAACCGGACTATGGCACAATTGCTCCAAGCACCCACCGAGGGGTACGAGGATGCAATTGTAATTCCTGAAATCAATGCTAATTTTGAGTTGAAGCATGGTTTGATCAATCTTGTTCAAAACAAGCAGTTTTTCGGACATGATAAAGAGGATCCACATGCTCACATCCGTTACTTCAATAAGATTACCTCAACGATGAGATTCCCGGATGTCCCGAGCACGTCAATTAAGCTTATGCTTTTTCCATTTTCTCTTGAAGGTTCAGCCCGGATTTGGCTAGAAAAAGAACCTCCTCGATCAATTTTGACGTGGGATGATCTTGTTTCAAAATTCATTAATCAATTCTTTCCTCCTTCAAAAACGACAAATCTTCGAAATGAAATCACGAGATTTCAACAAAGATTTGACGAATCGTTTTACGAGGCTTGGGATCGATTTAATGACCTTCTTCGAGCATGCCCACATCACGGATTTTCTGAATTACATCAGCTAGATACGTTGTCCAACCTCTGGTTGTCCCTGTTGTCCATCATGAATCAATCTCTGAGCCCGTAAATGCTCCAGTTAGTGCTTCAAGGCCTAACCAAAAAGCATCGATTCCATTTCCTTCAAGAAGAAATGATGAAAGACGTCATGAGAAAGCTAACGACCAAATTGAGAAATTCTATGAAATCTTAAAAGATTTGAGTTTTGTAATTAGCTTTACTGATGCCTTGATGCTTATGCCAAAATTCGACTCGACTCTAAAAACTTTAATCGGAAACAAAGAAAAGTTGAGTGAAATGGCTAGAACTCCATTAAACGAGAATTGCTCAGCCGTCATCCTAAACAAGTTACCAAAGAAACTTGGAGACCCTGGCCGATTTCTTATTCCTTGCGAATTTTCCGGGATTAATACATGCAACGCCTTGGCCGATCTTGGCGCAAGCATTAATCTTATGCCATATTCCGTCTGGAAAAATCTCTCTCTTCCCGAACTAACCCCGACTTGCATGACGCTTGAATTAGCGGACCGTTCAATCTCTGAACCAATCGGTATCGCTGAAGACGTCTATGTAACGGTGGGAAAGTTCCAATTTCCTGCAGATTTCGTAGTCGTCGATTTTGAGCCAGACCCCCGAGTACCTTTAATTCTCGGGAGGAGTTTCTTAAAGACCAGTCGTGCATTAATCGATGTATACGAAGGTGAAATAACCCTTCGTGTTGGCAGAGAGGCCATTACATTCAATCTGGACCAGACTTCGAGATACACGGCTAATTACAATCATATGACGGCAAACCGAATTGACGTCATTGATATGGCTTGTGAAGAATACTCTCAAGAAGTTCTTGGTTTCTCAAATGTGATCTCGAGTGGCAATCCCACTCCTTACTATGATCCAATCGTCTCTACTGTTTCTCCAACTTTAACTCCATTCGGGGACAGTGATTTTCTCCTTTTCGAAGAAGCCGACTCTTTTCTTGCTATAGAGGATGATCCAACTTCACCGGAAGTTGATCCAACATATTATGACCCTGATGGGGACATACTTCTCCTCGAAGCAATTCTTAATAGTGAACCATCACCACCTCTTCAAGGAAATTATTTTCCTGAAACTCGAAAAGATCTTAAAATTTGTGAAGCAAACAATGAAAAATCTTCAGTTAATGAGCCCCCTGAGGTTGAGCTCAAGGACTTGCCACCTCATTTAGAATATGCATTTTTGGAGGATAACAACAAGTTGCCCGTCATAATTGCAAAAGATTTAAAGAATGAGGAAAAGGCAGCTCTAATCGAGGTTCTAAAGTCCCACAAGCGAGCCATCGCTTGGAAACTTTCTGATATCAAGGGTATCAACCCAGAGTTTTGTACCCACAAAATTCTCATGGAAGAGGACTACGAACCGACGGTTCAGCATCAAAGGCGGGTAAATCTGAAAATCCATGACGTCATCAAGAAAGAAGTTGAAAAACTTCTTGACGCCTGATTGATTTATCCGATCTCTGACAGTCCATGGGTAAGCCCGGTGCACTGTGTACCAAAAAAGGGTGGCATGACCGTCGTCAAAAATGATGAAAATGATCTTATACCAACTCGATTGGTCATAGGGTGGAGAGTGTGCATTGATTATAGAAAGTTGAATGAGGCTACCCGAAAGGACCATTTCCCACTTCCCTTCATGGACCAAATGCTCGAAAGACTCGCGGGAAACCAATTATATTGTTTCCTCGACGGCTTTTCGGGTTATTTCCAGATTCCTATAGACCCGGAGGACCAAGAAAAGACAACCTTTACTTGCCCATACGGAACATTTACCTATCGCCGCATGCCTTTTGGCTAGTGCAATCACCAGGCCGACGTTCCAACGATGTATATGGCAATCTTTCCATGAAATGAACGAAAAAATGATGAAGTGTTTATATGGATGACTTTTTTCAGTCTTCGGGATTCTTTCTCTACATGCCTATCCATTTGACAAAAATGTAAAACGGATTGAAAGACACCAATTTGGTCCTTAACTGGGAGAAAAGCCATTTCATGGAAAGGAAGGCATTGTTCTTGGACAGCAAAATCTCTAAGTCAGGAATTGAGGTCGACCGAGCTAAAATTGACGTTACACCAAGCTCCCTCACCCCCTCACCCGACTACTATGAAAGGTGTCCGAAGTTTTCTTGGGCATGCCGGTTTTTACTGACGTTTCATACAAGACTTCTCAAAAATAGCCCGCCCAATGACTCACCTGCTTGAAAAAGAGACTCCATTTTTCTTCTCAAAAGAGTGTATCGAATCCTTTAATACACTCAAAAGAAAATTGACCGAGGCTCCAATTTTGATTGCTCCCGACTGGGACTTGCCCTTCGAACTCATGTGTGATGCAAGCGACTTTGCAATTAGGCCAGTCCTAGGGCAACGAAAAAACAAGCATTTCCAACCAATTCACTATGCCAACAAAACAATGACCGAAGCTCAAGCATACTACACTACGACCGAAAAAGAATTGCATGCCGTAGTGTACGCTTTTGAGAAGTTCCGGTCATATCTCGTTTTGTCCAAGATTATAGTGTTTACTGACCATTCTGCTATAAAGTATCTCCTCGCTAAAAAGGATGATAAGCCAAGACTAATGCGGTTGATCCTTTTGCTCCAAGAATTCGATGTTATCATCCGAGACAAAAAAGGAGCAGAAAATCTGGCCGCCGATCATCTTTCCAGACTTGAGAACCCTCATCAAGATAAATTCGAGAACAAGGAAATCAAGGAAACATTTCCCCTCGAAACTCTTGGATCGATTGCTCTTCGTGTTGATAGTACCCCATGGTTTGCAGATTTCGCAAACTACTATGTGGGGAATTTCTTTGTCAAGGGAATGTCATCCCAGCAGAAAAACAAGTTTTTCAAGGATGTGAAACATTACTTCTGGGACGACCCCTTCTTGTTCAAAATATGCGCGGATCAAGTGATCCGGCGGTGTGTGCACGGCAAAGAAGCTCTCGACATCCTCGAAGCTTGCCACAATGGACCCACCGGGGGACATCATGGTGCAAATATCACCGCCAAAAATGTCTTTGATGCCAGTTTCTCTTTGATGCCGGATTCTTTTTTTGGCCTCAATATATAAATAGCACTACAGAGTTGGTTAAAAATTATGACTCTTGCCAAACGACAAGGAAAAAATTCACAAGGGATGAGAAGCCAATCAAAATCCATCCAAGGTTGTGAGATCTTTGGACGTTTAGGGTCATCGACTTCATGGAACCCTTCATCTTCAAGCTTCTAAAGGCAACAAATACATACTTGTAGGCGTTCGACTATCTGTCATAATAGGTTGAAGCAAAGGCGCTCGATCCGCCACCAACGACCCCATGTAGTTTGCAAATTGCATAAATTTCTTCTTTGCCACTTTGGGGCTCCCGTGCCATCATCCAGTGATCGTGGAACACATTTTTGCAATGACCATTTTGCAAAGGACCCATGCTTAAATATAGAGTCACTCATACGTCTCTCCACCGTTTATCACCCCCAACAAGTGGGGCAAGTTGAAGTATTCGCATCGTAGGTTTATAAAAGAATTCTTGAAAGGAACAGTGTGCCGAAAGATCGTGCCGCATGCTCAGACAAACTGTATGACGGCTCTCTGGGCCTTGCGTACACGCGAAACAAAACAACCCATCGGGTGCACTCCGTATAAGCTTGTATATGGAAAGGCCTGTCTCTACCGATTTAGTTTAGAGCACAAAGCGTACAGAGGCCCTTAAACATGCAAACATTGATCTTCAAAGAGCGGTGATCAACGCACACAAGTTTTTAACTCAATTAATTTAGTGAACTGCGTGATCAAGCCTAACGAAAATTTCTTTGATCTACACAGAGAAAACTAAGAGAATTACATGACGCAAAGAGCTCAAAAACCACATTTCAACGTCGGTGATCAGTTCCTCCTCTTTAAACTCAAGATTTGAAAATTTCTCCGTAATTGAAATCCCGTTGGTCAGGACCATTTACCATTGTTCAAGTTTTTCCATATGGCACCGTTGAGTTATCCCAAAACTCCGGGCCAAACTTCAAAGTAAATGGTCATCGTCTCAAGCACTACTTTGGAGGTGATATCCCTGCTATGGATATCACGGACCTCCAAACATTCCCTAAGGACAACTAAATTCAGGGAATTGGTCATACTTAGTGACCCTAAACAAGCGCTTCGTGGGAGGCACCCCATGCTTATCTTAGTTTTTCAGTATGCTAGTCTATGAATAAGTGTTTAGTTGTTGTGAGGAGGCTTGCCTCTTTCCTTTTCCGTGTGTTGTGTTTTGTGCTGTATTGTCCAGGATGTCTCGGATTTTTAAAGCCTCTTCATGCATTTGTCCTACAATCACAAACTTCACAATCCGTACATTCATTTGGAAATCCCGATTATTCTAATCTTATCACTAACGTTTATCTTAAGCATACTTCATAAACGGCTTAGGATTTACGTAGAAACCCTTCATAAACATTAGGCCATGAGTGTTCAATTCTAGTATGTGGGGGGGGATCCTTCGATTTGGATTAGGCCTCAGCTGGGTTATGCACTTAATCCTGTTTTTACCACCAAAATTTCCTGAAAAAATGAAAAAATTTAAAAATTTTCAAAAATAAAATAAGTGTTTTTGTTATAATTTTGACTTTCCTGCTGGGTAGAATAAGAGTAAATTTTGACTCGATCGAGCGTGTTGAGCTCTAGCTTGTTCCTTAACTTTTAGACTAAGCGTTCGCGAATATTCGCGAAGAACGAAAAATGATAGTGTTAAGTATGAGTTGTATGCTAAACAAGGATTATTTGGAAATCTTAAGAGCTCATGTGTGTAATTTGTCGCTTTTTCTCCCATAAGATTCTAACCTGATTAATATACGTGCTACTTTTGGAAATTAAACTTAAATCAATAATTTTTATGTAATATATAGCAAAAACTTTAGACTTAGTTCAAATTTATACTTGAATTTTTCAAAAAGAAATTTTCCCATAATCTAAAAAAAAATGATGAAAAATGCAAAAATATAATAAATATAAACTGTGGGTATAAAAAGTTTAGCTGTATCTTGCGCTCACAACCGATGTTCGAGCTTCCTAAGAAAACCCATAGTAAGATAAAATCCCGAGACTGATAAAAGGTATGCTGCATCTTACCAAGTGCTCACACCGATGTTGCAGCCTCTAAAAGGTCAAGTTTACAATGTGTAAATAGTTAATATTCAAGAAGTGAATAAAGATCTCTTTTTGTTAACTCAAATAATGCTTTTGAACTTTGGCTATAATATTTTAATAAGCTATGTGCTTACGGAAAACCTGAGAGTTTTTTTTTAAACCTAAGGTCCGTGAGTCCCGATACTAGTCTCTGTGGGGTGTCAAAAGCTGGTCACTTAGAACCGCAAGGTTAGGGATTGCCGAATGAAAGTCGCTACAAGGAATGATCTCGCGTTCATACTCATTATTCTCCGGGTGAATGTGTAACTTAGAATGTTTGCAAACATTGATCCCATGGTTGAAAAATCAGAATAGCCCACACACCTAAAGATATAAATTGTCGGGTGTGAAAACGTGTACAAATTGCAAATTGAGTAGTGTAGCATCTTTAACTCATAATTAACATTGATTTCGTTTAAGCTTGGTTGGAATAAGTGAAAAGTCGGAACGATTGAATTTATCCAATTTTGGGTGGCCATTCTCCGGATTCGAAATGAATCTTGTTCTATGATTCCCTAAAGTTAATTAAATAACAAAAGTCAAAACATTCTAGTTAGTTGATTATGTAAAAAAATGAAAAATACAAAAAGATGAGTAGGAATAGTGTACCAAAATAAAAAATGTAAAGAACGGGGAATTTTCAAAACTCTTGAGTCTTAACTACCTCGAAGAACACTTAGCTACTTTTCCAAGCTATAGTCGAGGGGGTTGAGATTCTTAGTTTTCTACAGTGCTTACATCATATCAATGCGTGAGGACACGACAATACCACCTTAGTATGGGGATTTGTATGTGTTTAATTACACATACCTTTTACCTTTAAAAACAAGTTAACAATAAACCAAAAACGGACTTAAAATGCCAAAATATGCTTATGTTTTGCTAATAGTATTGTGCAGGAACGATATCTAAGAAAAAGGACGAAAAAAAACCAAAACGATAAAACCGGACACGGATGGAAAAGCGTGGAAAAAGACAAAGTTCAAGTCATCAGAAAGTCCCCCCGACAAAACCCGAAGCCAAAAGTCAAGAAAAACAAGTTTAGGGACTAAACTTGTTAAATCCCTAAACTTGTTTTAAAAAGAAGAAAAGAAGAAAAAGAAAGAGAAGTGTTAATTCTGCTAATTTGGCAAAGTTAAAACCACCAATGGGCAAAACGGCCAATGGCAAGAAACTTGTATCCACAAGGACTTGTGGTGCATAACCATATATAAACCCTCCAAGGGGGTGTTTTCTGCACAATAGCCCCAAAACATCCATAACCCACAAGGAAGATATTGCACTAGAATCAAGTTATAACTTTGAGGGAACCCAAACCGTCAACGGTAGCCAGAAAAAAGGGGGGGGGTATAATAAAAAAAAAAAAAAATTTGGGGGGGGGGGGGGGGGGGGGGGGGGGTGGGGGGGGGGGGGGGGGAAAAAAATAAACACAAACCCTCACCCCAAATTCAAAACACTGTATATCTTCTTCATACCTTTCCCGCCAAATCACCCAACCCCACAACCTGTCATTTTCATACCTCGTTGACTCCCCACAACCTCTCCAGAAACCTCAAAATCCTTACCCCACCCCCCACCGACCCCCCACCCCCCACAATGGGTAATGCCATGTTGGCAATCCTAATTCCCACCAATTCGGATCAAGGGTTTGGATTTAAGACTTGGGCACAAAGGCAAATGAAGGGCTAGGATTGTCTTATGTTTACACTCTCACAACAAACACAAGACGTTTTTGTGTCTTCAAAGAAGCACACCAAGTGAAGACAAGTGAAGACCAAGTGCAAACCCTAGCTTATTTTTACTATTTAAACTGTTGTAAGCCCCTAGAGGCAATAGAGAGTTTTTGTTAAGGTAGTAACAATTAGTTTTTTTTAGTGAGTTTTTAAAGTGTGTTAATTTTAGTTCAGTTTAGTTTTTTTTAATGTACTTGTACTTTCTTTTAATGAAAATTCAGTTTTAGTTTTACATTTGTGTTCTAAGTTACATATGTTTCTTTAAAAACCTTTAAGCTTTTATATAAGCACTCTCTATAACCTGTTTTAAACTAAAATACAAATTTGAGAAAAATTTAAAAGAAAGGAAAAAGCTACTGTTGGATCAAGCCATGGATGAATGAGCAATTATGGACGGCTCATTGGGTTTGCTTAGTTTAAGCTTATTCATAAGCTTTGGGTAGGTTTAGAGCTTATTTAGGAATTCAAAAATCCTGTTTTGAGCAAGGATTTAAGGTACATTTTCTTTTTAAATTTTAGCTTATGGTTACTGTAGCATTGCTTATTAGCTTATTTTCAGCTTATCTATGTCTTTTGTGCTTATTTGTGTTCATTTATGCTTAAGTATGCCTTGTAGTTGATTTCATTTCATTTTCATGCAATTTGCTTAGAAACTGCCTAATTTAGCTTATTTATGTCATTAGCTTATCACCCTTTAAAAGTGCTTATTTGTTTTGCTTTTCATATTTTTATTGCTTAAAATTGCATAATTAGTA